>JAHBCN010007583.1:0-42931 GCA_019359885.1 Listronotus oregonensis | reverse complement strand
ATCTATTTTGAAGGAAAATGGATTCGTAGGGTTTTTTGATTGGGAAAAACAAACAACGAAAATTATAATGCGCTGGTTATTTAATTTAATTTAGAAAATTATTATTAACAACATAAGTGACAATAAATTTTAAAAAATATTTTCAGAACCTTTACTAAAACTAAAAAAAAATGTATTGTTCTTATTCGAGTTCTTTTTAAAAAAACAAAAAAACGGGAAAACCTTTCCCCCAAAACCTTTATAATTTTCCCAAAAGAAAAAAACTCCACGCGCATGAGATAAGCCTATTCCCTTCGCACGCCTGACGTCACTGACGACTTTTTTCCCAGAAAGGGCGATTTTTTAATATGGCTTTCCGATTTCTGTTTGGGATTTTGGGAGGATTAAGCGCATGATTTATTTTTTTTTTAAACGTCATATAATGCCAAAATAAAATAAATTTTAAAAAAATTTTTTAAAAAACACGGGTTTTCCCCCAACCGACAAGCAGAATTGTTGTGGGTCGGGGACGTCATGCGAAACCCCGTCGCAAAAATTAAAACGCCAAGGGTTTTATCTTCTAGTAATAGTATCATGCCCGGTAACGCGTTGTTTTTCCTTCTTAGCCCCGTTTGGGCGGGCGGCATTTTTTGTTACCCGATGAAGCCCCACGTTTTTGCTTCCCGCGAAGCCGCATTCTTAGGGCAGCGGCGGTTTTTTTAAATGTTTATTTATTATTTTTTTCGAACACAATGGCGTGTAGACCGACCCCCCGCCGGCCTTGAAAGATTGTGCTTTCAACACAAAATAAAATGTTTTTAAAAATGTCATTATTTTTTTCCCCAAAGGAATAACAAAAAATTTTTTTGTAACAGCCCCTTATCCCCCCCCGTCACTCGTTTTTTAAAGGGGGGACTACGCGCACTAGTCCATCGTCCCCCCTAAACACTTGTAAAATACGTCCCAATTTCCAAGCATTTGGGGGAACATTATCTTTTTTTTTAAAACTAAAAGGGGGGCCGATCGAAAAAAGTTGATTAATATGGGGTCGCCATTTAGACCGTTGTTGCAACGAATTTAAATAATCGCGCCCCAAATTTGCCCAAAACTGTTGAATTTAAAAATTTTCTTTGAGCCCCCGAGTCTAACAAACCCCCGACAAACAAGGGGCCCCCATTGTTTTTATTGAAAATATTTACCAAAGCGGTCGATAAAATTGTAAAAGAATTATTTGACTGTAGGTATTTACAGTGTTGTCAGATGTTTTACTTTTTTTGTATTTTTGTTGAATATCAGTTTTTGGTTTATTTGAATTTGTTATGTTATGTTTACTTTGAGTTAATGGATTTTGAAAGTTATCCGAATTTTCAGGATTTAAAAAAATTTTGGGGAGATTTATTTTCTTTGACCTTGATGAAATTTTTGAGAAGATTGAGAAAAAAAAATGCAATAAAGAGTTTTTTTTTTATTACATTTTTGACAAGCCCTGTTTGATTCTATCCCCCCTCCCCCAAAAGGAAGACAGTTGGTACAAGCCTTTAGTTTTTTAATTTCTTTAAATTTTTGAGAAACTGATAATTTAAAAAAAAATTTTACAAAAATAAATTAAACGTTCTGCTTTGCAATAAAGGCAAAAATTTATTTGTACAACATTTACCTGAGATTTGGGCACTTTATTTTGTATCGATTCTAATAATTAAAAAATGATATAAAAAAAATTTTAAAAAAATTTTTTGGGGGGGAATTTTTATCTTTTTTTTAAAAAATTTTCCCCAATTTTTTTTTTTTAAATTGTTTTTTTTTTGAACAAAGTAAGTAAATTAAAATTGCCCCCCATGATTGCACGGGTTTGTTTAAGTTTTTAAGGGCAAAAAAATTTTTTTAAAAAAAAGTAAAAAAAATTTTGGGTAAAGAGGGGGGGAGAATTTTTAAAATTAATAACGGGAAAAAAAAAAAATTTGTTTAAGACCCCCCTTTTATTGGGTTTTTTTTATTTTCATATCTTTGTTTGAGCAAATCCCAAGCTATTTTAAAAATTTTTAAGGCCAAAGGTTAATAACGATTATGTTTTTTTCAAAAACCCTTTAAATCGGGGGGGAAAAATAAAATTTCAACATTTGAAAAAGGTATTTTTTTTTTCCAAAAGGGAATTTTTAAATTTTTATCAAAGAATGTTGTCCATTTGTCATAGAACCATCAAACTCAAAAAAATGCAATTGAGGCAGTTGTGGGATGATTTAAAGTTACTTTTTTTGGGGAAGGATTTTGATTTTGTGCGTTTAACTGACCTTGATTTTGGGGGGATTTATCTAAAATTTTCTATTGGGGGCCACTAAAGAAAAAAAATTTTTTTCCCCAAAATCAAAAACCTTTTTTCATTTGTTGTAGAATTTGGGGTCTAAAATTTCTAATTCTTTTTTTTATTTTTTTAAATTCATAAAAAAAATTTCAATTTTTTGTAAACGAGCCATTATTCCATGATTTTATCATGATTATATTTTTGGGGAAAAAAAAGATCAAAGGGGGGCAATTGCCCCCTTTTTTTAAAATTTCCCCCAGGGGGAAACCCAAAAATTTTGATTTTTCTTCACTCATGGTGTTTGGGGTCAAAAAAATTTAAATACGAATATGAAAAATTTTGGGGAAAAAATTAAAAAAAATTTTTTATTTAAAAGGGGAAACTAAATTTGAAAGCACAAAGAAAAAAGTTTTTTAAAAAAAAATTTTTTGAAGTACGACCCCGTCTATAATCGAGTAATATGTCGTTTTATTGGTTTTTTTGATACACCAAATTTGATTTTTATCTAAAAACGACTTTTTAAAAAAAAATTTTTTAGGGGTAAAAAGGCGGGGGGACAAAAATTTAAAAAAAATTTTTCAAAAAAAAAAGTGTAAAAAATCTTTAAGGGGTTTTTTATTATGCAAAAAAATTTTTTTTCCCTATAGCATTTAAACAAACATTGGTGGAAAAAAATGGGGGAGGGGGGAAAAAGAACAGGTGGTATGGTTGTATATTGTAAAAAAATCTAGTAATGTTTTTTTAAAAGGGGTTTTTTTTGGGGGACAAATTTTAACTTTTTTTTTTTTTATGTCATTTTAATAAAAAAAAAAACTGTTACCGTTATCGCCCCTTTTTTGGGAAGGTTCGCTTTTGGGGCCCCCTTTTTGGGCTGATCAAGCCAACTAGGAGTTCAAAACAAAATGGCGTAGTTGGGTGGGGGGGGCCGGGGGGGCTGCCCCCCCCCCCCAGAAACCCCCCCCCCCTGCGCCCAAACAAACCCACCTATAAAAAAAAGGTATTATTTCAAAATACTATGCTGTGCTTTTTTCATTTTTTACTTGCTGGGGGTAATTTTTTAGGTCACATTTTTTTAAAAAAAATTTTAATTTTTTCCCCACTTTTGTTAATAATTTTTCTGTTTTTCCCCCGGGCAGCGGAGCGGTTATTCTCTTCAAAAGCAATTTTAAAAACCCCGGGGGCCCGCTGAGCGCGGCGTCCGTTTGGGGGCATTTCTTTTTATTGTGTCGGTTTTAATATATTCCAGAATTTTTAATTTTTAAATTGAAATCGGCAGATTTCAAACGTATGTTATTTTTTTTGGTACTCATATTCTCCTCTTTTGGTTTAAACTTTTTTGTTATGCAAGGGTAAATTTTTTAAGAGAAAAAAGGGTAAAAAAAAAAAAAAAGCGGGTGCTGAGTTCGGGGAAAGGGAAAATCGTGAAAAAAATGATGTTAGCGCAATAAAAACCAAAAAATTTCAAGATTTTTTTAAAAAAAATGCTGGGTAAGAACTTTTTTTTTTATTGCTTAAATTTTTTCCTTTTTGGCCTAAAGTTTCAAAAAAATTTTTTGTTTATTGTTTGTGTTTTTTTTTTTTAATAAAATTGTTTTTTAAAAAAAATAGAGCCCCCCTTTTAAAAGTTGCCCGCCCGAAATTACGCCACTGTTAAAAAACTGTTACTTTTGAATGAAGTTTTTGTATTGGCCGGTGAATTCTTGATTTTTGAGAATGCTTTATAAAGTCTGTCCACCGTTTTGTCGTCTTCCTTACCCAAACGCGTTTTTTTTTCGTCTTTAAATAACAATTGCGTACTAGCAAAAATGCAAACGCGACCTCCATGTCTGTCATTTTTGACGACACTGTGAAGACGAATGGTGGATCACCAAGGAAGTTTAAAGGTGTATGGAAGCCCAATGCTATGGCCCATTCGATCAAAAAATGTCCAGCCCAGTATGAAAATAACTGTCAGAGTTGGCCCCGCCGATTCTGCGCAATAACAAAATTCCACAAAATTGAAAATCAAACTAACCTTATTAACACATTTTAAAACCTTTTTTTTATGTTTATTTTACACCTTTTTACACTTTTATTTTTTAAGCAAATATGGCTGCTGCCTTTGATCTTAAAAGTTCGCAATTTAATGGAAAAAAAGATGTAAAATAAAAAAAAATACAAGGTTTTAAAAGGTGTTTATAAAATATCGTGTGCCACTTTAGTGTAAAAATCAAGAATTGTGTACAAAAGGAAGGGAGAATATAGTGAAAATGAGGTTAGTTTAATTTTTAACTTTGATGATGAAGATCTTGGAAACGAAACATTTCCGAAAAGATATTTTTTCACATTTGTAATCAGCGCCCCAAAAAACCCCTCTATACCAAATTTGATCAAAATCGGAGAGAGGGCAACTTTCGAGACAATACCATTTGTTTGAAAATAAATTAGTTTTTTTGGTTTTTTAATTTTGGGATTTTTAACTTTTTAAGCTCGACATACTGTACACACATAATATATAACGGATACTCTTACAATGGATACTCAGGTACCAAAGGTTACTAAACTTTTTTAACCACTGTTATTTTTGTCTCATGAATGTTTGTTATTAGTGAAAAGTATATGCCTAAAAGCAGTTAAAAAAATTTTCACTTTTTAATGTACAACCAGAATCTTAGGATTAGATTAAACTCATTTGCACTATCTTCCCCCTTCTTTATCACAAAATTGGTGATAAGTACATAATAGTATCATACAATGTTTGAAATTTTTTTTAAAAAAAATGGTGTTTTTATTTATTTACAAAGATTTTAAAAATAAAAAAAAATATCGCCCATTTAAAAAAGGAAAGTGGCGCCATTATTCTTTCCATATTATATCAGATGATATAAAATCTTTAAAATTACACAATAATTTTAAATATTTTTATAGTAGTATCCTTTAATAACCAACAATTTGGAAAAATAAAAAAAAAAAGTTAATGTTAGAATTTAACATTTGATGATGTCAATTTTATAGATAGTAACAAAGAATTATGAATCCGGCCTGACCAAAAATTCATTGCGCAAATTCCAAAAAACCCCATTCCCGCCGCCCTGCACGCCTGGACAATTTTGTTCTACAAAATATTAGCAGAGGTATTAGGTTCCATACACCTTAAACTTCCTTGTGGAAACACTCGAACCGAGCATTTTAACGCTTTGCTGGTCGTAGAAAATAAGACAAAAATTCGTTACAAGTCAGTCGCCCATTAAGATCGGCACCACGAAGCGAAAAATTTATACGATCATTATTAAACATTTTTTTTAATGTGCAATGAAGACGAAATTTCGAAAAATTTTGTTAATTAAATATTGTCTAACTTTTTGAAAAATTAACTTTAAGTTAAACTTTTAACGGAAGTGAATTCTGTAAAGTGTTTTAAGTAAAAAATTATGTTTTAAATTTTTTTCATTAATATCTAATACTGTCTACGCATAAAGCCTAGAATAAGCTTAAAGCTTACCTTTCCTCGAAGGACCAGAAGGGCTAATGTTCCCTTCAATTAAACCCGGGTTTATTTTATGAATAATTTATTACCCAAATTACAAACTGGGTACTGATAAATCGTCATAAATTGTTTATTACTGCGTCAAAGACGCCAATACTGGAACGTAATGTCTGTTTAAATCTAACACTTTATACATACACAATCACAAATTTACTTGCTTAAATTCATTACAAATGCACCTTTACTTGGATATTCCCAGGAAATAGAAAATTGAAAGAATAGAATGCAAAAGACGCCAAGTTGAAACTTATGAATTTTTTTAATTATTTCTTTTTCTATAGAGGCGTTATTTGCCTTCTTAGAGGGAAAATATTAAATTTTAATATATACAGCGCCACCTGTTGGTCAGAAGCGCACCGAAAGAAGCCAGAAAGGATTATTTAGTGACGTACTCGGGACTCGAGCATGCAACCAAAAATGTCGCGCGGAGGCCTATTTTTAGCGTTAAATTAAAAAATTTAATGGAGATAGAGGGTTTTGGAGGGACTTTTTTGAAAATATCTTACTCTTCAAAGATCTTTTTGAAATCACCGCTATCTCTTATGGTTTTTGAGTAATCATCAAAAAACGTAATGGCCCTTTTTTCGTTTTTTGTTAACAACAATTGCAATTTTTATTCTCAGATTTGCATTTCGCGTCGAATGAGCTATTGCTCATATTTTTCGAAGTATTTTAACTATTTTTCGCAGGAACACACCTCTCGGCTAGAATAAAAAAAGTTTTATGGGTTATGATTGTCCCGCTATTAAAATAAAATTAAAAATAACTGATTGTGTTTCGCTTTAAAAGAATATTTTAAAAATAACTTTTATTGTTACTTAATAATTTATTCATATTTTATATTGAAATAATTAGTTTCTTAGAAAATTTAAATTTTTTATTATATTGACTTTATTTAGCTGTCTAACAGAAAAGAAAACAAGGAGAAGCTAACATCAGAAAGGACGCCACCCGTTTTGACAGATAAAACCTTATGAAAACCACTTGAATACTGGGTTAATTGTATTGACGAATTTGAGATAAACATTCCATTTATTGTCAATATGTGTTTATTTGGAAGAAATATATTTAAAAAGGAAAACAAAGCAGTTTCCTTTAATATTTTATTCTTACAAGAAAAATTTTCCCTCTTCTAGCCCACCGGAAAGCAAAAATTTTAATTAAAAATTGACTTAAAAAATAAAACAGTATAAAAATTTTTACTTAGAAATTTCCCAACAGGACAATACTTTATGCATCCCATTAGGATCCACGAATAAAAGCCCGCGCTTTCCACTTTATCCATTCCTTCATTCTTAAAAATATTTATTATATTTTCGTCCATATCTTTAAATTTTCTGTTAGTTAACTACGTATTGTTTCACTTACTTAATTTTAAAAAGATAACAATAACCAACCTATTTTAAGTTCAACATAGTAGAGTAAAATTTTAAAAGTTATTAACGAAACGAGCTGTCACTATGTAATCCATTAGCTATAATGAGTCCATTAATAATAGAGCACTCTGCTGGAGAAAACAAAATAATCGATATTATATTTTCTATTGTTTGGGTCCAATTTATCTATATTTTCAGTGATCACAGGTAATTGTGGGAAACTTCTAAGCACACCGTACTGCGCTAGATCAAATTTCGACCTAACGCCCGCAGTGTGTATATTACATTAAACGTTTCAGCCTGTCCCACCCCATCATACCTGTTACTGTTCCGCGTAAAGATATGAAATTTGCAAGGAAAAATTCCATCGAATTTTATTACATTTAAAAAAATGAGAACGTTATGTCGGGTTTCAGATTTTCGTTTTTGAAGATTGTCGATTTTACTACTGACTCACTAACTGACTGACTGACTCATTAACTTATCAAAATCATGGGAATAGAAACTTGAAATTTGGTACTTTACTAGGTTTATGTAAAATAAATGTTTTTAGTAGGATTTAAATGTACTTAAAATTTGGGATTGACTGTATGCTTAGGTTGCCTTAATAAGGAGATCATTGAAGAATTCAGATAAAGAAGCACAATTTTGCATTTTGGCAGAGTATACAGGGTGTCCCAGAATATGTGAGCAATCTTTGGAATCTATGGAAAACCCAAAACGTTTTTCCTTCACGAGCCTTCCCTACGGAGGTACAGGTACATAACGGACTATCCTGGAATCAGGCCTAAATAACTTATAAAACTAAGCGAATTTAATATTTTTTTAATATGATGGATTTGATAAGAGTTTGAAATAACCCATTAAATCGTATTTAGCTTATTTACATAAGCCAAATATGATTTAATGGGTTCATTTTAAGAATATATATCTATTAACCATGGTATTAAAAAAATATTAAATTACGCCTAGTATTTTAAAAGTTATTTAAAAAAAAACTATTTCCAGGGTCGTCCAATATGTACCTCCTAAGGGAAGACTCGTAGGAAAAAAGTTTATGGGAACTCATAATATTTTTAGGTTTTCTATTAGATTTCGAGAGATTGCCCACATATTCTAAGACACCCTGTATATAGAGGGGTATTCAATCTTTAATTTTTATGTGCCCCCCTTCCAGAAATCTATCTTTTGTACCTCATCTATAAAAATTAGCTACGAAAAGTCAGCCTTAAGTGACAAGACGGAAAATATTTTCTTTGATTTATTAGCAAAAAAAAAAAACAAAGATCGCCTAAGACATAGACCAAAATATTTTAAATGTTTATATAGAATTTTTCAGAAATCCCTTCCTGTATCATCTCGGCGCCAAGACGACGATGCCAATATTTCACACTCTTTCTTTTACTTAACACCAACTCCCGGCGGTCTTTAAAATAATTGATTTTCTCTAAAATGAAATAAGTACATTTAAAGAATTTGCTTTTATTCAGTTTTTCTTTGCTCGTTTAAAGTGGCTGCTGTTTACTGCTCATTTTTTTTAGCAATATTTAATATAATAGAAATATATTTTTTATACATATTTTAAAAAGATACAAAAACGTATAAAATGAAGTATACGTGTTAAAATTTTAATTTAATTTTACCTTTCTGTTACATACCTATTTGCGTGCTTAACAAGAACAAACCTACGTGAGTAATGAGAAAAAAATTATACATTAAAGTGAGAGGTTTTGTAATAAACCGTTGATGGCAAATTAAAACCCCCATAGACTGGGTGGAGTAGATGTAGAATTGACATTAAGTCGAGTCCCAAATAGTCCAGATATTTTTTTCAACTACTTGTCTTTTCGGAAAAAAAGGGGAAAAATGGTGGTTTACCAACCACACTCTGAAACCATTTCCGAATTTCAAGACTAATAAGCGTGCGACCAAGATTTGTACCCAAACGTAAAAAAAATTCTACAAATTTTTGCTGCACTCCTAGTCAGCGTAGCTACTTTGAAAAGATAGTTTTTAACTCTCCGTATAATTTATTCTTGGTTCCGCGCTAAATGGCACAGGAAAGATTATCGGGACTAGTTCTTTTAAAAATACATAGAGAAGTGCACCTGGATGTCAACGAAATATTTAATGTTTTTGCAAAAAAGAAGCGGAAGCTTGAATTTGTAATTTAAGCATTTATCTATAGTATGTAGTATAGAAACATGCTTAAATTACAAATAAAAATTGTATATTTAAGAGAACTAGCCCCATTAACCTTTATATCAAGCTTGAATTTGTAGTTTAAGAATTTACCCATACAATACACTGTAGAGAAAAATAAATAAATTACAAATTCAAGCTTACGCTTTAAGCTTCCCAAAGAAACCATTTGCCTACTGGAAATAAAAATAAAAAATTTGGACTTTGGACATACTTTCAAATGCCGCGGCCATGTTTGCTTGAAAAATCCCTCATATATACATGATTGCAGCGTTTAGAAGTAAAGCTTTGTTATTAAATGGAAAAAGAATCATAAAATAAATATAAAAACAAGTTTTAAAAGAAGTTAATAAAATATTGTGTGCAAATTTAGTTTAAAAATCAAGAGTTTGTGCAAAAAGAAGGAGGAATAGAGAAAAAGAAGTTAGTTTGATGATGGATATCTCAAAAATGACACGTTTTCGACTAAAAATTCTTTTAGATTTGTAATCGGCGCCCCAAAAAACCCCCCTGTGACAAAATTGTTTGTGACTATCTTGAGTCAGCAACCTCAAGGAGCTTTTTTTCCTTTCTTTGCGGAACTGTACCACAGATTTTGGTATTAGATTTTTGATAAAGTTATTTAATAAAAAAGAGTGATTAATTTGGTTTGTAGTTATGAAAATTCTATACGTTAAATAGAATAAAATCAAATTCTCGGTTCGTAAACAACTTTTTCTTTATTTATAAACCATCTGTTTACAAGTCTAAAGGCATACTAACTTTAAAAATAATCCCAACAGTTAAAAACGATTTTAACTACCTATATGCAAAATATAAAACTACCGACAATGTCTTTAATTATTATAGCGTCTTTATGGGCTTGAGTCATCTTTTCCTTTGTCGCTCGCACAAAGAAGCCGTGCCGCCCCACAAAGAAGCCGCTCCGTTTTAAATTTTTTGATTTTTTTTAACACCCTTTCCCCGGGCCCGGGCCCTCAATTTCCAACGGATAAAGTAACTGGAATGGGTCTCCGCAGGGTAGTTCCATTGCTCATACGAACCCGACAAGCTCGTACACGCCCATCTTTTCCCCAATTAAACTTCTTCTATCTTCACCACCCTTCCACTGCTGACGTGGTACTGGGGTTCATCATGCATTAAGGCAACATCAACAGGTTTAAAGGTTCTTTGTGAGGAAGGCTTTCCATTATAAGGGCAGATCTTAATTGTTGAAGGTAGTTCACAACCCATACTTTCCAAAACTTTTAATTATTTTTGTTCTGATCCCAAAAGTTTTATTAAATCATTTTCCTGTGAAATACTTTTATTAATAAGGTTTAAAAATTATGGTTATTTTGAAAAAAATAATTTTGCTTAAGACTATTTCTCAACCCCAAACAAATAAGTAAGGGCGAGAATTTAACAATGGCTTCAGCCTCATTTTGCTTTTCGTTGTAATCATCATAATTTATCATTGTTTTCCTAAGAGACTAAGGCATTGAATTTTTTTCAACATCCTTCAGAAACCAACTACCATGTAAATCCATCGATTACAATTTCATCTATTTGAAATTTTGAGAGAACATCTTGGACTTCTGGTTGTTAAGTAATCAGTGGGATTTCAAAGTCCTTAGAGGCCTGTTTGGGGGCTTGGCATTGTCTGAATAATTTATATTAGGTAATCTTTTAGCGAAAAATCGTCGTAATGCTTGTATACAGCCCTCAATTGACGGTTCATCTATATTTCCACACCACTGAATACCCAAAATTTTTCATTTAATACTTTATTATATCCCTATTTATCATAAATTTCCTTAAAACTTTGTTGTTACTGCACCACTTTCTTAAATTCTGGCAGCTCTAGACGTAATATTTTAGCTAGCACTAGGTCGTCGACATAGAAAGATTGACGTAATATGTCGCAGATATCTTTTTTAGGTTGGTATGAAAGATATTTATTTAAAGTCGCATACGAAACGATCCTACTCCAAAGGTAACCTTTTCATTCCGAACTCGACAAATGTCTGGTAAATCGGTACCGCTTGTAAGCTGATTTAAAGAACTAAAATCTATGACAATCCCGCTCACTTCTCAGCAAGATTACTTGCAACATGCTTTTTCAATATTAGCAGTCAGTACGATTTTTCCGATTCTAAAGTTCAATAAACGAACACCGGCCCCAGATTTCACCGAATCTAGCATATCATTCAACGAAAGTAACCTGCTCGTATGTGCACACATGCGTGAAACACAATCCGAATTTTCGTGGTGTTCTTTCCTCGCGGTATACAGGCCGATATGGCATATAGTAGGCGCACTTGCTAATGTTTTTGGAGCCCGCTCCGCACAAAAAGTTATTAAAAAATTCTTTGCCTCGATTTTTTCATTGGTGTTATCGTATTTCAAAAAATTTAGAGTTTTTAGTTAATTTAGTTACTAACTGATTTTAGTTAATTTTTCAAAAAACGTAATTTGAGTCCAGTTCGTTAATTTCATCAATCCACGGAAGTTCTACTTGTATCGTTCACCGTTAAACTTATTTTGTCCTTTATAAATAGCGAAGTAGGTTTATTAGTCTTTACCGTATCACCCACATTTCGATTATTCAAGTCCAAAAACCGTTGCACGTTAAAATCTTCTACACACTCTTGCATTGAAGCACATTTGATAAACTTAAATTGACAGAGAGTTCGTTAGACCGATTAACACCGAGTAAAGTCCACCGAGTGGTGTCCACGCGGTTAAAGAATCAGTCAGTTTATTAGTTTTGCCCGTTACTATTTTCCAGTAGTTATCCCCCCCGATCAATAAAGATATGCCATCAAAATCGCGTTGATCAAGTCCAGTATCGCCTTTTTTAAAGTTCACAACAAAATTATTTAATTTCCCCTGGATCATTTACTGATGGAGGCTGAAAAGAATGAAACATATCTCCGGAACTTCCAACCCCGTTATTTGTATTAAATTTTTATCATATTTTGATCTAAAACTTTAAAAACGCACGCGCCGACACTGCCTTGCAGGCGTAACACTGGCAGTTCCAAAAGGTATTATAGATACACTGTGCGTCCCTATTACTTCCATATCTAACTTTCTAGATACTGATTCCTTAATAAATGTCGTTTGACTACCACTATCCAAAATCAACCTTACGAAAGCTTGACGGTTGTCGCTATTGACTATAAACGCAGTTGCAGTCTGCAGATATACATTTCTTGAGTTTTCATTGGCGAACAAGCTTGTAGATCTAGAGGTCTCGTTATTTTCCTCTGCATCTATATTGCTATTACTAGAGGTTAAACGGTTTTGTGAAATATCTAGTTTATTGACATAATTTGGATCACAAAGAGAAGTTGCATGTTTTCTGTCACATTTATCGCATTTTAAATTTAAAGTTTTACAAAATCGTGATGTATGGTTAGATTTTGTACAGCGAAAACAACAATTATTTAACTTTAAAATATTCTTTTTCTGTTGCAAGCTCAAAGTTGACCACCCGCAGTTTATTGTATTATGTTTTCCCGAACAAAACATACATTTTTCCTCAACTGGTGTTAATAGACCCGCTGCGGTAAAAGAACTATTCCTGTCATGTTTGCTGTCTAAGTTTCTCGGCTTTTCATTGTTAGGTAATACATTTTGAGCTTGCTCTACAGATTCTATCTCTACTTTTAAAAAACTAAGGAGTTTGGCAATCTGATCCTCATATGATATGTCAGCATCGTTAGACTGTCCGCTTGCTACGGAATTCGTTTCTGAGAAGTCTGACTTTTTCTCTAGAATATATTTATTAAAGTCGATACGCATAAAATATGGTAAACTTTTTAATATTACTGATTTCAGCATCATTCCGTATTGGTTTGCAGATATTTTTAAAGACTGTAGTGATCTTGTAATCGTTATGGTTGTATTATACAAATTTCTAAGTGAAGAAATATCACTCCTACTTTTTACAGGTTGTAAAGCTAGCAGTTTTTGTATATACGTATCGACAAGTTTTTTTGTATTGCCAAACTCATTTTAGCAATTCAATGGCGTCCTTTATAACATGCTTCGTTTGGCGTTAATCCTTGAATTGAAATAGCAGCTTTACCCGTTAACAATGTTTTTAAATAACTAAATTTTGCATGACTATCAAGTTCGTTATTATTATGAATGGCTGTACTGTACTGTTCCCAGAACATAGCCCACTGATGCAGGTCGCCATTGAATTTTAACAGTTCAAGTTTTGGTAATCTTACCGACATTTTGGATTTATTTTCTTCCATGTGCTGTGGTACCTGCGATCCTGTCGTTACCTGTTCGTCGTTCACTTGTGTATAATTCTGAATAACTTCGTCTAATTCAGCCATTATTTTCACAGCACTGTCATTATAGTCCAAAATAGAAATCCATTCCGCACTTAATGTGTTTTCATCACTACCCGCTAATGTCTCCATGTACCGTTCGTTAGCATCATTCAGTTTATTACGCGCTTCCTTTATACGAAGGTGTTGCACTTTTAATTTTTGAACGTTTTCATATTCACTGTTCAAAAGTTCTTCAGCGGTTTTATAAGTTTCGTTAACTGCGTTCGGCACGCGGCCCGGTATGTTTTTTCCATCGTTAGTAGCGTTAAAATTCGTTACAGTCCGTTACACTTTACGTTAAAAGTCACTAAGTATCTAACACCTCGTATATGCCCGACGTTACCGTTACATCAAAATAGGTCTATAATCACAAAAAAGTTCCCGGGTTTCGGCACCATATGAAAATTCTATACGTTAAATAGAATAAAATCAAATTCCCGGTTCGTAAACAACTTTTTCTTTATTTATAAACCTATCTGATACAAGTCTAAAGGCATACTAACTTTAAAAATAATCCCAACAGTTAAAAACGATTTTAACTACCTATATGCAAAATATAAAACTACTCTTGTTTTTAATGTTTTTGAAAACTACCGACAATGTCTTTAATTATTATACCGCGTCTTTTGCGGCTTGAGTCAGTCTATTTCCTTTGTCGCTCGCACAAAGAAGCCGTGCCGCTCGCACAAAGAAGCCGCTCCGCTTTCGGAATTATTTGATATTTTTAACAGTAGTCAACGTTATCATTTGAAGATATAAAACAATATCAAATTAAAAAATCGTTCTTGGCGTTAATTTTTTGACCTCTATGAAGTTTATTCATTTCTTTTATTTATACCTTAATATATCTGTTTCTAAATAATGACGTTTAAATTAAGTTTTTTTTTAACCGTTTATGACACTGTAAAATCGAAATAGTTGATTTAAAAAAAATGGTTAGCGCTTTTCCCTCTAAGTTTTTAATAATTTGTCGATGTACGGTAAATTCCGGGTAAACCGGAAGTCAAAATTTATACACTTAAAATCTAACCAGAATTTGACTATGTAGATAGAGCGTCAAAAACTAAGATGGAAATATGCAAAAGGTTTTTCTCTCTACGCTTTGATTTTTCAACGTTACAATTGGTCAAAAATGTTAATTTAGTAATTTCAACTGAGCGTAATTAAGTAAACGGGCCACCCAGCTGGTCCAAATTTGCTGCATGTAATATATCACCAGACGGGGCCCCAAAAAATGGCACCTTTGTATCTAAATTATTACGTGCCACGCAGTCGATGGCAACTCGAGAAACTTGTTCTTTGGGTAGATGTTTGTTGACTTTAAAATTTGCCATCTGTGGTAGATTATTTGAAATTTTTCGAAAAAAGTCAACTTCTGGTTGGACAGCATCAGAATTGGAGCTATCTGCACGATTGTAAATCGGTTTTCTCCATTATTTTTCAACAGTTTTGAAATTCGAAGCAGTTTTGGAGTGGCAGATCACCTTTTTTTTCACTTTTTTTTCCGAAAAGACAAGTGGTTTAAAAAAGTTTGGGGCTACTTGGGATTTGACGAGTATATCTACGCCACCCAGTCTATAAGAGTTTTAATTTGCCATCTTGTGGTAGATTATAGAAAATATTTTATGCTGCGAGCAAATGATCTATAGAAAATGTTTGCCGGGTTAGAATTTCGTAGGTAGAACATTATAAAGTACGCTTTGTTAAGGTTTTAAGTGCTTTGAGTCCTCAAAAGACGATTATTTAGTATTAAGAAAACACACAGAGAAACAGAAAGTAATGGAAAATAAACTTTCATAATTTTCAGCTTGTTTACGAAACACAATCGGAAGAAAAGAGGCATAGAAAGGCAAAACACGTGGTGTTTTTTTAACTATTTTATTTAGGTCCCTTCGTGTTTTTGTGTTAAATAAATAAAAGCTTTTCTGAGTCTCGTTAGGCATTTCTGCAGATATAATAAAAATTTATAGACAGAATAGGTAACAAGAATATTTTTAAAGTATAGTGGTAAATTTTCATACCTAATGGGAGTTAGTGGAATTTAGTCCGTAAGACTTTTATTCAAGAAGTGGAAAAAATAGGACCTTATTAATGAACCCACTCTTACGGAAGATCTTCCTTCTTTTATAGGTATTGTTAAGGCTTCTGTTTCAAGGAACTATTCAATTGAGCGTCTAGCGTCTTTCAATTGAGCACCGTGCCCTCTTATGTATTCCTTTTTAGTTTATTTTGAAAGGACTCGAACTTTCCACTTTGTTTGTTTCCTTGATAGTGTCCAGACCGTGAAATTTTCTGACTGCAAATGTATTCTCTTCCTTCCTATTAAAACCTTCAAATTTTTCATTCCCGCTTTAGTCGAAATGAAAATTAACCAGAAAAACAGTAGTCAAGTGATACGTATTAATTGTTAAATTTTAATTATTAAAAAAAAATAAAAATTTGAATTGCTTCTGAATATAAATACCTTTAATATTAAGAAAATAGTTTAATTAAAAAGAATCCGATTTCCTAATAAAAAAAAAATCACAAATAACAATGCGTTTCATTTTTATTTATGATTTTTTTTTAGAAATAATTTTATTCTTTTTAATAAAACTACCTTCTTTATATTCTAGTGCAGGGGTCTCCAAACTACGGCCCGAGGGCCACATCCGGCCCGCGGACAGATTTTGTCCGGCCCGCGGAGACCTAGCATACTTGAAAACTCCTTTTAGAGAACAAATAATTTTTATAGCAAATTAAATTTAGTTTACTGAAGTATTCTAATTTTATGTTGAATAATTATTAATATGACATCTACATTGACATGGTCATGGGCTAACTCCGCTAACTCATAACATTCTTGTAGGCTTATTGTTATTGTTTTTGTGATAAGTTGGATAAAGAAACACAGAATTGTAATGAGTAAAGACATGTATAATATGCAGAAAATTTAACTTCAGTATATAATAACTAACAAATTATTGAAATGAATCCAACTAACATTTTATACATTTTAAATAATCACATAACTTATAACAAACATAATGACATATGAAATACTAATAAGATTTATGTAATTGAGATTTTCCACTGACAATAGTTTGTAGTTGTGAACTAATTTTACTTGTACCAATTATTAAAAGAGATTTAAGATGCTCATCAGTTAATTTCGATCTGTAAACATTTTTTTGTGTACTTCATTTTGGAGAAGGTTTTCTGACACAAATAAGTAGTACCAAAAACAGAAAACAGACCACGAGCAAAATTATGCAAATTATTAAATTGTGTCAGTGGAAGACTCTTATAAAATTTCAACAAAGATGAGTTTTGATATTTGTTCTTAATTATATCACTGCATTGTAGATCAATCATTTCCATTTGCAGTTCCGGGGCTAGGGTTTCAATGTCAGTATCAAGAGGATTCTGAAAAATCTTAATTTGATTCGCAATGGCATCAAAGTCCGAGAAACGAGTATCAAAATTTATCTTCAAAGCACTCAAAGTTTCGATTGCAAAATCGATAGGAAACTCAGTCTCAGTGGTGTGGCTGAATATTTCACATGTTTTAAAATGTGAAAAACATTTACTTCGTAGTTGTGATTGAAACAGTCTCAATTTCTTCCGGAATGATTTGATATTAGTGTATAAATCAGGAAGATGCTGGTTTTCTCCTTGCAATCCCAAATTCAGTTCGTTCACATGTTTTGTCAAATCAACATAGAATGCTAACTTCCACAGCCATGCGTTGTTTTGTAATTCAGTAAGAGGGCGATGGCTCAGTTGTAGATCTATCCGTATATCAGATAATGTCTCCAACCGTGCCGGGGAAATCGCTGCCACTCACTTCGATCTGGAATTTTTACCTCGAAATTTTTGTTAAACGAGTATTGGAGAATCATCTGGTCTGTTATCACGTCCAAGACCAAATTTAAATAAAACAATTTGGATTTGTGTCTGGAATAAAGCATAGTTATTGTTAAAACTAAAAGGTTTTATATAGATTGCGTTGAGTCTTATTTTGCAACAGTGTTAAAATTTACAAAAAATTGGTTAAAAATTAAAGTTATCTTCTACATCTGAAATTTTGCATGTATTTAAGCTATGAATTGCTTTTAGTAAAACGTTTTCCAATAACTTTTTGCAATATATTCAAAAACAAATCAATTTCAAATCAGGTGACTACTATTTTTTGGGGTAATTTACACCTCGATCAAAGCAGACACTCCTGCCAAAGTCGAATTTTTATTAAAACTACCACTAAACAAAATCTTGAAATATGACCAAGAATCCAGGCTCTTCGGGTCACACTTTATAATTATTAGGAATGTAAAAATATTAAATGTCTTTTACTTATTTTAGAAGTAAATTACTTGAGGTCGATTTTTTTACTTAAGAGCATTAAAAATGTAACCTATTTTAAAAAAGTTTAAATGTGGGTTTTTTTTAATGTAAGAACTCTTTAAAAATTTCAGTAAACTTCCATATATTTATTATGTGTCCTGTGTTTTTACAAAAGTTTAGACAAATACGTATTTTAAGAAAAATCAAATCTACTTCAGAAAATCTCGATTACAAAATAATATTTTTATATACAGGGGTCCAGATTATGTGGGCAATCTCTAACTAACCACAACTAACCACAATCTTTAGGAATCTAATAAAAAACCTAAAAATATTATGACAAGTTCCCATAATTTTTTGCCTATGACCTTCCCCTACGGAGATACAGGTACATAACGGACGCCCCTGGAAATCGTTTTTGTTTAAATAACTTTTAAAGTATTAGGAGTAATTTAATATTTTTTTAATATGATGGTTACTAGATGAGTCTTCTTAAAATAAACCCATCAAATCATATTTGGCTTATTTAGTTTGCTAGGGACGGACTAGCTCTGACACAATAATAACAATTTTTTTAACACACTGTGTGGAAAGGGCTCAACAATATTATTTTTGGATAGTTTTAACCTTAAACTAAAAAAAAAGATAAATCATTTATTATTAATATCTGTAATACCACCTTAGATATTTTAATGAAATTTGGCATTAATGTTTTATGTATCAAGAAGCATTTTTTAGAGTACCAATTTTTTTTTAATTTTAACCAGTGGGTTTCGTACAGAATTTGACCTGCCTATTTTGACAATAAAAAAAAATAGGTTACACTAAAAAATGCTTCCTGCTACATAGTACATGTATGCCAAATGTCATTAAAATATCTAAAGTGGTATTACAGATATTAATAATAAATGATTTATTTCTAAAAATTTTGCCACCCTGTATTCCAAAAGTTAAGACGTTTATATGAAATTTTCTTCCTAAAATGGTTCCGAAAATAGCCTCCTTAAATATTGACGTACAATTAGAAAACACCCTGTATAATGTAAAAAAAAAAATACCAAACATGATATTTTATTTCTCGTAAACAGTTGATTTTATCGATGCCAATCAGAAATACCCTTTTTATTAGTTTAAGATTAAAGCTATCTAAAAATAATATTGTTGAGCCTGTATCGTACAGGGCGTTAAAAATAATTGCTAATAGTGTGTTAGAGCTAGACCGTCCCTGGAAAACTAAATAAGCCAAAAATGATTTAATGGGTTTATTTTAAAAAAACTTATCTAGTAACCATCATATTAAAAAAATAAAAAATTACGCCTAGTATTTTAAAAGTTATTTAAAAAAAAAAACGTCGTCCATTATGTACCTGTATCTCCATAGGGAAGGCTCATAGGAAAAAAGCTCATGGAAACTTTTCATAATATTTTTGAGTTTTCTATTAGATTCCAAGAGATTGCCCACATATTCTGGGACACCCTGTATATACCCTAAATTAATAAACAAATCGAAATCAAAAGTAGACACGAAACAAATTAGGGGCCTACAATTGTTTTTTTAATGTCGGTGACAGCAAAGCCACCGTTTTTACTTTAATTCAAATTCAAATTTATTGAATCATTTATAAAATTTAATTTTATTAAATTTATTCAATCATTTTTTTTTTAATTTATACATTTAAGTTTTAACTAAAAAAAAAAGGATTTTTTTAAGTACAATATTAATAGTTCTGTTGATTGTAGATTTTTTTCAATATGACCAAGGTCTTGGTATGCTTTTCTTTTGACACTACATCAATATTACACGTGTTAGTCCATATGATAAAAACTACTAAACTGATTTTCACGAAATCTATACTATTAACTGAGCTGAAGTAAATGTGAGCCATTAAAAAAAGAATGGTCACAATCCGATTATTAGTTTGGGAGAAATACGTGGAAAAACATACATACAAATATACAAACAAAAAAACATACATACATACACCTACAAAATTTTAGTAATACATACGTGTCAAATGTATAACCTCCTTTTTTAAAATCTCTAATATGTAGAACCGCCCCAGATTACTAACATCCCAAAAATTCCCTTAACTTGCTTTATCCCCCAGGCCAAGAGCAGTTTTTTTCCCAACAAGATAAACAACAGCTTTGATCTAGTGCGACTGCGGAGGAGCCTTAATCCAAAAATATTATTTTTATTTTTTTAATAATTATTTTAAATTGAACGTTGTTTATTAAATCATTTAGTTTCGATGATGCACGTATTATGTTACTAAATAATTCAGTAAAAAAGAAAAGACTCATGTGTTGACCCTTTGAAAACTTTAACGTTTCAATTTTTCCTTTTGTTTGGGTCTAAACAGGAATGTTGTACTTACCTGACTTGGCGTGTATCGTCGGTGAATGCGAAATTTTGCCTAGATTTCGGCGCACATTCTTAATTTTTACAACAATCCCGGGACACTGAAAAAAATTAGGTATCTTGGGGAAAATTATTGGACTCGCGTCTTTCGGCCGATGCCATCGCACTGACCGTGGCGTCGTGACGCAACGCAATGGCGTCGCCAATCCGCCGGCGCCCGATTTTGCGAATAACTCAGGGGTCGATTCGGGAGGCTATGGTAAGGGAGATTTTGATTGTAATCGATTTGTCGTTACGATAATATTAATGGGATTTATTAAAAAAAATTCATATTCATTTCATGGAAGGGTCTACTTTCTTACTCTTAAGGTTTAGGAGAAAAAATGTTAACATTTTGTTTGTATTCACTGGGTATTAAGAAAATCGTAAAATATAGAACAATTCTGTTTGTACAGGGTGTCCCCAATTTGATTCTCATCATTGAGATCTCGAAAACTCAAAAGGATATGAGGTCAATTAATGGAGGCATAGTTGAACAATTTGGTGCTGATCAAAATACCTTCTTAAAAGTTTAAAAATTTTAAATACTTCCAAAAATAATTGGATAAAACCGAATATTCGCGATTTTATTTTTATTTTTTATAAGTCTATTAAATAGATACCTATAACAAAATAAATTTTACATTTTCATTGCTACTTTTTCTGTTCTACAAGACAGAATTATTAGTCCAGTAACTGAAGACCTAAAAGTACCCAAGGCTGTAAATAATTATGTACAGTTTTCATTTGTGGTGCAATTCTTAGGTCTTCGCGGATTCTTTCGAGCGAGAAAAAGTTTATCACGATTTCGACGTGGAAACCCGCTGAAAATGGCCCCCCAAAGTTCCAAAAATTAGTTTCCCGGAAAATATCTGCCAAAATATGCGATTTGGAGAATTTTTGTTCAAACAAAAAATGAAGATCACCTTAAAATCTACAAAAATGGTCCTTACCATTTTTTTCGCAACACCAATATTTTCGCAAAAACGGCCGTCAAAAAATCCATACCATTCCACACTGGATAGATGTGGTAGTTTCTTACCGAATTTCTGGTTCATGGGTTTGAAAATACATTTTTGTCCGTCTGTTTTAGTTTAGAGCCCAATTGTAGATGGCGTCAGCCCTTTTGCTGTACTTGCTTAATTACGAGGGCTATAAATAAAAATCACGGCACCAATTGATTTTTCGGGAATTCTTAGCACATTGCATGTGATTTTCTGCTCTGGAAGTATCGTCGGGGCGTGCTTCTTGTATTTGCCTATGTTGAGTGTAATCTAAGAAGAACATATTATAAACTGCAAAATTTCGCAGAACTTTCCTTGGGGAGAAATCTTGAATCGCATGTTTTGTTTCATAGCGAGTTGTAATTTTTTGGACTGATGAATATTCACCCGACAGGGCCCGTTTTTGCATTTTTTGCAGATTTATTATCATTATCAAAACGCAAGAAAGATGATGAAGGAAATTTTCAGGGATCACTAAACACTGGTCTTATTATAAAAAAGAAATGTTAATAACAAACCATTTTTTTCAAAAATTTATCAATGAATTAATGAGATACTCTTAAAATATTGTGAAAAGAAAACTTTGGCCAATTTTTTTAATATTCTATTTAATCAGAATGAACCCAAACTCATATGTAATGATAGGTACGGGTTTTCCCATTCCTATGAACTTTAAATGATTAAAAAATGTACATTATTGCCCGAGTAATGGAACAATTCGTCCGCCCGCTTATAAGTGAACATAACATGAAGATAATGGTAGAGCGGCAGCTGAAATGAGGGGATTTTTGGATCCCGTTATCTCGAAAACTATCAATTTTTTGAAAAAGATTATAAGGACCATTTTTTGTTTAAACAAAAATTCTCCAATTCGCATATTTTGGCAGATATAAGCGGGAAACATTTTTCGGGCCCTAAGGGGCCATTTTCAGCCCTTTCCCACAGGTTAATGTTAGTAAACTTTTTTTTGCTCAAGAGCATCCCCGAAGACCTAAGAATTGCCCCACAAGGGAAAACTGTATAGATTTATTTACAGCTTTTTCCCTTCATTTACTGGACTAGCGGGTGAAGTGCTAGTATTAAAATAATGTTGCTTCATATCCATTTCATGGAAATGGTTTACTCTCTTACTGAAACTAATTCCATATAGGAAGTAAACATTCACTTAGTTTAAATTTTGCTACTTTTGGTACAAATTTTAAAATGTTATGACGTTATGGCAAAGTTAAGTACAAAAATATTCTAATAATCTCTTAGCAACATGGATTTTTTTCTTATCCTAGTGTCTTATTGAAAATACACATGTTTAACATCACACGAAAACGGTTTATTTTGTAGTTTGTAGGGCAGAAATTTCATAATTGCTTGGTATTGAATAGATTTAAATTTAAAACCTTGAAGGTCATAGAAATTATTCTAATCATGATTGACTATTTGATAGAGAAACAACAACAAAAATTAAGCGCCTTTGACACGGATAAGGATAAGTTAAATTATACACACTGAGATATTATTTATAAAATAGGTTAGTCAACAAGTTCAAAAATAAATTGAGATAAAGCTCCTAAAATTATGATGATATCTCACTGATTTGAAATTTATCCAGTAAATAAGGACAAAGCTGTAAATAACTGGTTAAGTTTTTCTTGTGGAGCAATTCAAAGGTTCTTCGAAGGGGCCTGAGCGAAAAAAAAGTTTATCAACTGAACAGGTGGGGGGCCGAAAATGGACCCTAGAGGCTCAAAAAATGGGTTTCCCGCTAATATCTGCCAAAATATGGGATTCAAGAATTTTGTTTAAACAAAAAAATGAAGATCGCCTTGTAATCTATAAAAATGCCTTAAAATTTTTTTTTCAAAAACTCGATAGTTTTCGAGATAACGGGAAAAAAAATCCCCTCATTTCAGTTACCGCCTAACGCTAGAATGCCGCTATCTTCATGGATTCCCCTTATAAGCAAGGAAGTTTAAAGGTGTATGGAAGCCCAATGCTATGGCCCATTCGATCAAAAAATGTCCAGCCCAGTATGAAAATAACTGTCAGATTTGGGTGATTCTGCGCAATAAAAAATTCCAGTATTTAATGTGCACTTACACACGGGATAAACAGAAGTTAGCCAACACATTACAATTTTATGAGAGAAGGAAAATGTTTTTGATTGTTCAAAACCTTCTTATTTTAGTGATTAGTGTTTATTAATTGTGACTATAATTTTGTGTTTATTGTTTGTTACTTAAATCGTAACAAAATAACTAGAGGTTGTATGATTTTGTTTTGCAAATTCCAAGGGTAACATACCCGTCTTTTTAGGTAAGTTTTTTTTATATTTAAATTAGGTGCTTGTTATAAGACGTAACGTTGGGTAACCGAATAAATAAAAATTATCAATTATGAATAATAGAAAATGAAAATTTCATAGGAAATATTAGTGAGAAAAAAAAAGGCAATCTTAACTATCTTTGTTTTATTTTCACAATGTTTGTGTATTTCTTGGATTATTACAAAGAAAAAGGTTTACATTTAGGTACTTTTATTTCATTTAATAATTTTGTAGAACTCTTTTTAAAGGATCAAAATTATTGATTACTGGGAGACCAGGCAAATTTTAATATATACAGGTCCCTCAATTGAATGAAAGGAAGTACAATTTTGGTACGGTTTTTTGGGGCGCTGATTAGCAAATCTAAAATTGGCAATGTTTCGTTTTCGAGATATTCATCATCAAAATCGAAAAATCAAACTAACCTTATTTAACTTTCCTCCCATTTGCACAAAATTCTGATTTTTACATTAAATTGGCACAAATATTTATACTTTTACACCTTTTAAAACCTTTTTTATGTTTATTTTTCACCTTTTTTACACTTTTTATTTTTTAAGCAAATATGGCTGCTGCCTTTGAACTTAAAAGTTCGCAATTTAATGGAAAAAAGATGTAAAATAAATAAAAAATACAAGGTTTTAAAAGGTGTTTATAAAATATCGTGTGCCACTTTAGTGTACAAAAAGAAGGGAAAATATAATGAAAATGAGGCTGCCCTGCACGCCTGGACAATCTTGTTCTACAGTATTGGGCTTCCATACACCTTTAAACTTCCTTGCTTATAAGCGGGCGGACAAATTGTTCCATTACTCGGGCGCTAATGTACATTTTGTAATCATTCAAAGTTCATCGAAATGGGAAAACCCGTGTATACCTATCATTGCAGTTGTGTTTGGGTCCATTCTGATTTTTATAGAATATTAAAAAAAGCGGTCAAAGTTTTTTTTTACAATATTTTAAGAGTATCTCATTAATTTATTGATAATTTTTTGAAAAAATGGTTTGTTATTAAATTCTTTTATAATAACCCTTTGCAAGTGTTCAATGATCCCAGAAAATTTCCTTCACCATCTTTTTTTGGTTTTGATAAAAATTTCTGCATTTTATAGCCGTTTCCGGCTATCTATCCAGTGTGGAGTGTTATGGATTTTTTGACGGCCGTTTTTGCGAAAAATATTGGTGTTGCGGAAAAAAAGGAACAAAATTTTTTAATTTTTTATATTTTGGCAGATATTCCGGAAACTCATTTTTGGGGACTTTGGGGACTATTTTCAGCGGGTTCCCACGTCGGAATCGTGATAAACTTTTTCTCGCTGGAAAGCATCCGTGAAAGTAACCAAGAATTCGCCACAAATGAATCAAATTATTTTTACAGCTTTGGGTACTTTTAGGCTTTAGTTACGGACTAAATGATGTCTAGAAAAAAGTACTTGGAGGATTTTTCAGCACGCAAAAATTTGCAACGATAAAAAAAATTAAGTCAAAAAAAAAAGGTTTAAAAACTAAAATTTTTAATTTTCGTTTTTATTTTTTTACTATTTTTCTCAAAAGTTTGAAAAAAATTTTTAAAAATACATTCTCATTGGGAAATTTTTCGCTTCAATTCCATTGGCAAGTCGATTCTTACGACGTTTTTGTTTTGTTAAACCAAAACCCAATTTATTTTTTTAAAAAATTCCCTGGGCTTTAATTTTTTAACCCCTTTATTTCAATTGCAAAAATGTATAACACTTATTATTTATTTAACAAATATGGAACGCCCCTATAAGAAATCATGTGCGTTTCTTGTCTAACTCATTGTCACTTATGAAAATTATGTTTATTTAACAGAAAAATATTAAAAGTGTTATACATCATTGTAATTGGGGTTAAAACTGCTTTAAAAAATACAAACAATCAAGGGCCGTTTTTAAAAAAAATTGTTGATTTATGGTTAGGAAAAAAGGAAACGTCGTAAGAAATATTTGGTGCGAAAAAGATGGGAAAAAATTTCAACGAGAATGTTTTTTTTGATTTTTTCTAACTTTAAATAACTGGAAAAAATAAAAAAAAAAAATCCAAAATTTGGGTTTTCCGCCATATTTCCGGAGGTATAGCGTCTCCAGTATACCGTGTTAGCTGTTGCCTTCATTTATGGATTATACCTTCGACAGCAAAAACTGGATCGGTGGGGGGATTAAGGGGAACAAGGGGGCGGATTTAATAAGATTTATAATTTATTGTTTAGTTAGGTAAATATAATCTTAAAAAATTTCATTAAGAAAAAATATATGCAAAGGTTTAATAAATTTATAACTGCATTATCTATACATAATTTTCATTTTTAATCTAAATATCTAAATCTAATTCTGTTTCACTATCAGAGTTATCATTGAGATTAATTACAATAGGATTTATGTTGTTTTGGATAGAAATGTAAGAGTCCTCAATTTTTATAATGTGATGTAGTGAATTTTTCCGACTCTCAACTGGTATGTTAGTAATTACATTTTTTATCAAATTTATAACACTGGGACTTAAAGTAGGTGTAACATTTTCTGCTATGATCTTTGATTTTACTTGGTTCCACAAATGCTCTATGGGTTTAAACATAGTGATACGGAGGAAAACGCGACGTCTGACAGTTTTGACTGCAATCAACCCATCCTTTGGAGAATGTGTCGTAACCTATATCTTTTATTTTCTTGAAGGTAATTAAATCTCTAAGTGCGTAATCTGTGCGATTCCATTACTACTTGTCTTTTGTCTATTTTGCGGTATTTAAATCCCATTTTACAAACAACTTTATGGAGGGTGGCACGGCTAATATTTATATTGGTTTCGTCTTCGTCTAGCTTCTTTTTCAGCTTATCCAAAATAGGAATAACTCCGCTTTCATAAAGACAATATATTTTCCTTCTTATTAGGTCCTGATCACTATTGTCTATACGGTGAGACACTACGTTTTTTTCTTTTGTTCAATTCTTCACTAATGATAATATACCTTATCGCTGATATTGGAGTTTTTGTAAGTAGACAGGTTTCTTTTAAAGCTGTTTGTTTAATTAGACCTCTACTGATTAAAGTTTCATACACATTTTTCACAACCAAGTTTATTGGGGTATGGTCCGTCAAAAGCCATAACGATATACTTTGAGACAGACTATACCTAAAGTTTTGTTTTACATAGCTTTGAAGAGTAAATCACGTAGCTGACGGTCCCCATTCTCGATACATTGAGTAAACCGATTTCTGGCGCGGCAGCATAACTTCCTTTTTTGATCAGGGGCGATTTGCAATGGCCGGCACGATCTCCCGATTTATCCGCCTGTGATTTCTTTCTATGAAATCCCGTGTTTATGTGAAACGTTATGTCAAGATTTAAAGAATAACATCCAGGAAGAAATTGCCAACATAACGCCTGCTATGCGTAAAAGAGTCATGAGAAGCGCCAGAAATCTGTTTACTCAATGTATCGAGAATGGGGGACGTCACCTAGGTGATTTTCTCTTCAAAGCTATGTAAAACAAAACTTTAGGTACGTACCAACATTGTAAAAACCAAATTAAAACTGTCTGAATTATACAATGCGTTTTATTAATTTTTGAAAAAAGGAAGTTATGCTGCCGCACCCTGTATAAAACACCAGTAAAACAGTAAAATCTAAAAATCGTATCTTGAAGAATTTATAAGGTTTAAAAACCAGAAAAACAAATTTCTTGTGATACATGCATTTAAAAAACAGGACAAAAGGAGTGTTTAATAAAACAATAATTGTTTAAAGGTTTCTTTTCTATTTTTCAATATTATCACAATAACTTTTAGTTTTTTAAAGCTACAACTAAGGCTCATATCCACAGTTTACTCAAATTCTCATATGTATAAGCATTTTAATAATAAATAAGGTGCACTACGTAATTTCTATTTTTTACAAAAAATATATGATAGATTATATTATGTTTCGAATAAAGAGAGGATATAAGCCTCAAATACAACCACAGAAAAACATCTATTTTGATAAAAAAGATAAAATTCCTAAAACCTACTTAACAACTTACGATAGAAAGGGGACCTATGAACATTAACAATTGAAGAAATTGTTAAAATATCACTATGTATTTGTATAAACACAGGGTGACTAGAACTTTTATACAATTTTTTAAGGCCTAAAATAGTAATTTATATTTGAAAGGTTAACAAAAAAATAGAAACTAAAATAAATATAAATTTTTGAGTAAAGTGGATTTATAGAGAAAACAATGTACATGTGCAGTACAGGGTGATTCGAAAGTTATTCCTAAAAATGTACAGTAACGGCCATTAAATCTTGGGGAATTTTTTTCCCTTTCGTAAAATAGGCTTACGCCACCTTCTACTGAATATATACCCATTGAAAAACCTAATAAAGAAACAGGTGTCCGTTGTCAGTGTCTGAAAATATTTTTTTAAATGCCAAACTTAACTTTGGATCAAAAAGTATTAATTATTCATTATATTGAGCAGAGAGATTGGCCAGAAAGGGATGTGGCGAAAGAGCTGAACATCCCAAAGAGTACCACTCCTTTGAAAGAAGAGCAGGAAGTGGTCGCCCCAAACTATCGAATCAAGAAAAAGACAATAATTTAGTTAATGTTTTGAGAAACCAACCATTTAAATCTGTAGTTACAGCAAAAACGGAAAGCAATTTTCCAGCATCGGTTAGAACGGCACGGCGAAGAATAAGGCAAATATCCGAATTGCGAAAACCGTTTTTAACAAATGCAAATAAAGAACAACGCATTGGATTTGCTGTACAATTTTACTTGGATCTCCGATTTTTTGGGAAAATATAATATTCACCGATGAAACAGTGTTTCAGTTATGCTACAATGGGATACTTATACAGCCCTCAAAGAACACGATTTGATGAAAAATATACCCAAAAGGACAGAAGCAGTGGGCGATTTTCGGTAAATGTTTGGGGGTGGCTGAGTGCACAAGGACTTGGTGTATGTTATTTTATCGAAGGAAGGTTCAATGCGGAGGTATATATAGATCTACTATAGAATAACATGCTTCTTTCTGTACTGGATCGATTTCCGGACAGAAATTTTATCTTTCAGCAAGATAAGTGTCCGGTTCATACGGCCCGGTCAGTCGATGAATGGATGGAAGAGCAGCGTATTAGGGTTTTACCGTGGCCTGCACGTAGTCCGGATTTAAATGTTATGGAAAATGTTTGGTGCTTATAAGTGAAAAAAAGAAATAGAGAAAATGAGTTTAGGCGGCAAAATGTAAAAGAACTTAAGGATAAAATTTCAGAGGCTTGGAATGAGTTACGAGGAAATCTGGACTACGCCCGGGCTTTGGTCCATTCGATGCCTGGAAGGCTAAACTCTGTCTTAGAAAAAAACGGGTATATATAGTAATTAAAAGTAAAACAAAGTAAAAAAGAGCGATTTACAAAAATTGGCAGAAAAGCAAAATTTTGACAAATTTTTTGCCCAAGATTTAATGGCCGTCACTGTACATGGTACATGACTAAGTTAGTCGATATCAAGGGAAATAAATGCATAAGTATTTTTAAAAATGGCTTTATTAAAAAAAAAAAATATTTAACTTATTTAATCGACAGTATCTGCTCGCTTGTAATATCTCGGGAATTGATATTAAAAAGTTCAACAATCGTCACATCACCCATCAGTGCGGTTTTAGTAGTTGACTGGCATTAAAGCAATAAATATGCGTTCTAGATTTTTACGTTATTTCTTAATTTGCAGTTATCCCTTTGCTTTATTTAGTTTTGATTGTTTAAATTTGTATTACTATTTTTTTTTGCAAAGTTTTCGAAATAAGGCGATTTTTATACAAAATCAAAATAAATGGATATAGTAGGATTCAAATAAGAAATTTAAAAAAATTATTTTTGGCTTAAAATTGAGATAGTTTCAAATTTTTTTTTTCGTCTTTCATATTAAGTATCCCCTACAATTTTTATGTATTATTAAATTTTGACTTACCCTGTATTAATATAAAATTTACAAAAATGTTTTAAAATTGTGTTTATATGAAAAATTGGGCGGTAGATACAGTTTTTATACTTAAGTAAATACATGTGGGTATATTACCTATAGCTTTAATTTTTCTTTAGAAATAAAATAACTAAATGACATATTAAAAAATTGAAATTTTTCGTAAATTTTTGACATGATTGGTTTAATGTAGAAATGAAATATGCAATTCTGATCTAAAATCCCGCATAAATTTGATTAAAGTCTTCATGAATGAACTATACAGTGTCACCAATAAAGTCCGCATCGAATGGAAAAAAATTTCCCTAATTAATTTGGGTAATTTTTTTTTTTGCCAAACCTTTTTGCTTCAAAAATCATGCCAAATAATGTATATAAGGATAATCACGTGACTTTTTTTAGCAGTTAAATTTAACATTTTTTTTTTAAATCGCAAAATAAAGCATTATCTTTTAAAATTTTGTAAAATGATAGAGGGAAAAGTTGCATATTTTTAAATTTTACACCCATATACCAATTTTCAGCCCTCTAGTATAATTTTTATTTTTTCCCAACTTTTTGTAGTTTTTTACTATACGAATTATCCGAATATATTTAAAACCCTTTAAAATTATTTTTTATATTAAAATTAACTTTTAAATGTAATTATGATACTCAACATTGCTGGAACAAATAATTTTGTACAGAAATAGAAAATACCCAAATGAAATAGCGTCAAACTTGATGCCGATATGGTAAAAATTTCACAAAAACTTACAAAACACACTTAATTTATGTTTATTATTATATAGTTACATTAAAAAATCGGACAATGTTATAAAATTATTATTAATTTAATAACTGGTAATAAAAATGCTTTTTCAAAACTCTAAGTGCAACGTTAAAAACATAAAAAAACCCATGCACCCATTGTTTATTTGTGTTATTTTATAATATATTTTTCCTAAAAAAATGTTAACATAAAAAAAACTAAATATTATAAAATAACACAAATAAACAATTTCTTGACAACTCTTTTCTTTACGTGACAGATATTCTGCTTCATTAATTTTGTTCAATTTTTTTCATGACACCCTTTCCCTTTGTTGCGTTACGAACCATCGTTAATGCATGCGTTTTTTATGTTTTTAACGTTGCACTTAGTTTTGAAAAAGCATTTTTATTACCAGTTATTAAATTAATAATAATTTTATAACATTGTCCGATTTATTAATGCAACTATTTAGAAATAAACAGAAATTAAGTGTGTTTTGTCAGTTTTTATGAAACTGATACCACATTTGCATCAAGTATAAGGCTATTTTATTGGGGTATTTTCTATTTTTGTACAAAATTATTAAGTATCAGGATTACATTTAAACATTAATTTAAATATAAAAAAATAATTTTAGAGGGTTTTAAATAAATTCGGATAATCCATATAGTAGAAAACTACCAAAGTTGAAAAAAAATGAAAACTATTCTAGAGAGCTAAAAATTGGTATGTTGGTGTAAAATTTAAAAATATGCATCTTTTTCCTAAACTATTTTTCAAAATTTTGAAAGATAATGCTTTATTTTGCGATTTTTTGAAAAAAATGTCAAATTTGACAGCTAAAAAAGTCACATGATCATCATTATATACATTATTTGGCATGATTTTTGAAGCAAAAACTTTTTAGAAAAAGAAAATTTACTCAAATAAATTAGGGAAAAATTTAACCACTTGATGCTGACTTTATGAGTGACACTGTATAAAAAAACAAAGAAATATTCTTGACATTTTTATAATTTTGATATATGCTATCTATTCATGTATATTTTAATTTTAATAAAAAATTTAAATTAATAACTTTTATTTCCTAAAGAAAATTAAAATGTACAGGGGGTAAATAAACGTCTTAAAGAATATGCAGTAAACAACTTTTTAACAATTTATCACGTATTTGTCACTTTAGAGTCTACAACGAATAGACCTCATGTTATCATAAAGTTTAAAAATTATCTATTAGTTCTTTAAAATAGATAAATTAAATTTACAAAATAACTATTAGTTGTTGATTTCCTTCAAAGTACTGCACGCATCTAAAAGTAGTTCGGCTAATTTGCGTAATTCTTGTTGTTGTTCAGTTAAACAATGAAAAGCTTGAGTCGTTAAAATTTCAATGTTTTCTATACTGCACGGAGTATACCATGTGCCATTCTGTAAATAAAAATATTAATAAATCGAGATTTAAAAACCTTTTAACTATCTGAAACGATTTCTAGTAACGAAAATACAAATTTATAATCTATGAATACTAGGGTGATTTTTTTTGCAAATATATATAATTTAAAAAAATCTCTGAAAGTTTCAGCTCTTAATATTAATATTAAGTACTCGCCCAAAGCGTGTGAAGATTTTCCATTTAAAAAGCACGTAAACTTTGATCATTTTTTTTTAAATTTCTATAACTCAGCAGCATGTTATGTTATCGTCTCGCCCAAAGACAGGACTTTTTGAGAATTAAATTATCTACAAAATAATCGTTTTTCGGTCATTTTCTCATAAATGACAAGAGCTATACAAAAAAGAGAAATGACAAAGTTGTTAGAAATATAATTTCCTACAAAAAAGGTCCTAATAATCGAATCGCTAAGATCAACAGTTCTCGAGATATTTGGCGTTTAATTAATTTTACTATACTAATACTACAAATTATAATTTGTAAAAATTTCATAGTAAAATTAATTAAAGGCCAAATATTTCGAGAACTGTTGGTGTTAGCGGTTTGATTATTAGAACCTTTTTTGTAGGAAATTATATTTCCAACAACTTTGTCATTTATCTTTTCTGTGTTAATCTCGTCATTTATAAGAAAATGATAAAAAAACGAGAATTTTCTGGAAAAATTAGGTTTAGTGAACCGTACTACCTCGCCGGTATGAGTTACGACTTTGCCGCAACGGACGCTTTTGTAGAGCATTCAATTCTCAAAAAATTTCGTCTTTGGGCAAGACGATAACATAAAATGCTGCTGAGTTATAGAAATTTTAAAAAATGATCCAAGTTTAATGCCTTTTAAATGAAATCTCTTTACACGCTTTGGGCGACTACCTAATATTAAGAGCTGAAACTTTCAGGGATTTTTTTTGGGGTATTTCCAACAAAATTTCACAATGGGACCGAAAAAATATATATATTTGCAAAAAAAAAATACTCTAATGAATACAGAATGTCGCAAAAATCACAATTTCTAAATAGTTTTGTCTATTAAGTTTTTTTCGATTTTTTAACTCCTAATCTCATTTTTTAACATTTCATATTACATTTGTCCACCACCATCACCAGTGTCAAAATGGTTTTGAGGTTATTCGAAATGCACAACTCATTATTGATTTTTTGTTAAATCTCAATAAAAACAACGTTCTCATTTGTTTCAAACTGTTTTGACCACTCTGTATACCTAAATCTTTATCATAAGTTTTTCCAACTTTAATAACAGATGAAACCAATACATGCATATAAATATTTGTAATATTTTTTTTAAAAAACACCATTATTAGCTTATTTTGTTCCAAGAACACTTATTTTCTGAAAATTTAGAAGTACTCACCAACGTTTCGATATATCTGGTAAGTGCCGGACTCAGAGCTGCGATATTTTCGCCCAAATTCGGCAACGAACTTAAATATTGCGACAGTCGTTTGCCGGCCACTTTTAACAGCTCTTCTCCCAGCAGACTAGATTCGTTTACTGCCGGTATCAATTCCTGGGCGACTAGATCGTAACCGCTTATATATAGTTGCAAAATTTGGAATCTATCAAGAAAACATAATACTTTGTATTTATAGGCAATTAACTATTACTCTGAATAAGAAACACATTCGTAAAAGCAATTTTATGATTAATTTTGGTTCTTATCTTAAAATCTAAGCATTTTTTAACAAAAATGTGTTTTTTTTATTTGTTTTAGAACAAAAACCTTTTTGGTGTCATTTCGATATAAAATGTTATTTTCCACAAAAAAGCTCTTTGCACATTTTGCTAAAAATGCACTGATCCCGTTCTCAAAAACGCAGGCCGGAAATTTGAGGCACACAGGAACTATAATCAATTATTAAATTGTTCTTACAAATTTGTTCCTTATTATTCCTTATTGACTGTGTCAGCCCATCGAAGAAAAAAGGAACCAATCATATCAAGTGTGCCTTTTGAAAGAGTGAATATTCACTATGCAGTGATCATTTATTGATAGGTTTTACAGTACGACTGCAGTTTGTTGACTAAATAGACCTAGAAGGCGCAAAAAATAGCCATCTTGGAATAATTTATATTCAGTATCCCATCTAAACCAAATGAAATTTGATAAAAAAATATGGCGAAAAATTAGCAAACTGTAAAATGGCTTTATTGTCCTTAATAAAAACAATACTCATAGACAAGGCATCCTTAAACTAAAAATGTACATAGTAAAAAATAGAATCGTACCTAAAGTCAAAAAAATAAATTAAAATAAAATATAAAAATATATAAAAAGGTGATCCTTTCCCACCCTTATCTCCCTTTCATCGCATATAGTGTATTTAAAAAGTTAAAAAAAGAATAAACAGAAATAATAAAGCAACACACACTTTAATTAAAATAGACAAAACATAATAAAAACAACATAGTTTAGTCATAGATAAAAATGTTACAAGCCTCACACAAAACTATCGTTTAAAAATTCCGTCTGAGAATAGTTAATAAAAGGCCTTTTACTTCTCTTCTAAATCTTTTTTCAGAGGATATTTTTCTAATGGGCGCCGGAAGGTGGTTAAATATTTTTTTAACATTATACACAAATGAATTTGTTACCAACGTTGAGGACGGTATGGACAAAGCAGCCATCCACATCCTACGAGCTAGAGAAAAAGATTCTGCAGAAATTTCAGTAATTATTTTTTTTCTAACTAAACACCGCTTCCAGTATGAAAATGCAAGGTAATGTTAAAAATTTTTCAGCCAAAAAAAGAGGATCGCAAAATTCCCGATGCTTGGCTCCACATAAAAATCTAATAGCTCTTTTCTGCAAGACAAACACATTATTAAACAGGTAGTAAGCGCATGAACAACGAGGGTATAGTAAACGTTTCGAGCCACATGACTACTTATTTCCTGGGAAACAAGTTTAACAGCATAGCAACCTTTGGATACTTTTTTATTAAGTTGTAAAATGTACTGTTCAAACTTCAACTTATTACCGATATGTAGACCTAGAAATTGATTTACCGTTGAATTACTTATTGGATTGCGCTCCAATTTCACATCGCCAAGCCTGCACCCAAAGCTAATCATATTTGTCTTAGACATATTAAGGATTAGAAAATTGGCGTCACACCAGTCTTTAACCTTAATTAAATTTATTTCAATAATTCTCTTCAATTCACCCCCATCACGGCCGTGCCAGAGTATGGTGGTGTCGTCAGCAAACATTGTAAACTTACCCGATATGAGTAATCTGGCAAGATCATTGATGTAAATTAGGAATAGCAGAGGACCTAAAACAGATTCCTGCGAACTCCCGTTGATATGTTCCTATATTCAGACTGACTATTATTGAACAACACACACTGATAACGATCCGACAGGTAAGGCGAGAACCATTTCAAAGATTTTCCCCAAAATCCATAGACTTCAAGCTTGATCAGCAGTACTCTGTGACCTACGCAGTCAAATGCTTTAGTGAAATCACAGAATACCGCCTAAGCAACCTCATCATCATTTAGTCTTAAATAAAGGCTGTTAAGAAAAGAAAACATTGCATCACAGGTTTGTGTTTTCAAAACCCGAACTGAGCAAGAACAAGTAAACAATATCTAGTCAAAAAACTAATCATACGCTTTTTTACAAGTTTTTTCTATAATTTTTGCGAGTGTTACGAGTAAAGAAATCGGCCGCCTCAGATCTACCCATTTAAAAAGTGGAATCACTGTTGCTAATTTTAAAAATGACGAAAATGTTCCCACTTAGCATATGTGCAGGTCTGTATGTCTGTCGTCCTAAGGGCTAAGCTCGACTTTGCTATTTGTTAAAGAATAGGAGTTTTGGAACAATTGTACTTATACCTAAAGTCCAAAATTTCTGTCAGTGACTCATTTTATACCGGCCACCCAACCGACAAAGCGGCTGAATAAAAATCTAACACTAGTAAATGATTTTTAAGCCTATGATATACTTTTCCCCTCAAATAACAGTGAACCGGCCTAAAGTTTTATCGCCACGTTGTCATAATTCGCAAGAATAAATAACCAGCCAGCGATCGCACTTAAAATAGCACGCCAATATGTATTGAAATCATTGTTATCGAGAAGACAATAAAAGTGGCAACACACATTCCTTAGTTTACAATTTGAAAAGACTTGAAAATAAGCGTATCGACAGGGTTTTCGTGCTGTTCGATGATTTTATTTAGTTATTATTGATTATGGACAGATTTTGTAAGTTTAAATTTTAATTACTATACAGGATATTTTCTAAATATTATAAATTTCTAATAATTGTAGTATATAGATATTGTTTTTTGCCAATTTTATAATAGTTTATCTTATTTAATGTATATAATTGTATATAAAGATTTAGTGTTGTTAAGTGCTTTTAATTCTGTAAACTATGAATATTAACCAACTTTTAACTAGTTATCCGCCTACAAAAAAAACTCAGTTAACGTTAAAAGAACGAATAATGGTTAAAAATGTTTACCATGGGATTCGGGAACGAAATCCAGAACTACACTTTGGATGCTGCAGAGATATGTGCAACTTTAACAAAAGTTTTTTCGCGTACGGTATTCAGAGTTTTAAAAGGCACAAAAATCAATATTAGTAATTATTCGGATACTGGAAAATGCGATATTTTCGCTATTTTTTTGCACACTTTTTACTTTTCAATTGTTAAACATGAATCAGAAGCTGTTTTTTTGGCTGCATCTTATAGTATTTAAAAAATAATAATAATTGAATTGTTTAATTCCATTTTAAGACAAATTCCTTTAAATTCTGTCATTTGTGCGAAAACATATTTAAAAAACTCATACTATGTTAATCTTAAAAAAAAAAACACTTAAAAAGGAAAAAACCTTAATTTTCAATAAAAAGTAGGTAAAACGTTTACGTCCGAATTCAACTCGAAATTCTAAAAATGTTGACCTGTTACCAGGTTGTAATAGTTTTCTTTATGGCATTTTTATAAGGTATGCGAACCTTGCTTCGCTCGACCCACAATGTTTGATCAAAAATATTCTCGATATGGAAATCTTAAATATGGGACACGAAAGATCCGAAATAGTTATTGGATTCTACAAGCTGATGATCTCAGAGCTTTCGTGTTCCTTATATAGTGGATATTTTTGATGAAGCAATGCGTGTAAATGTCGTATTTAATATTGAAATTGCAAGATCGGTGGTGAATTGGCAAGTCGGTGTAACTTGGATTGTCTATCGTTCTGCTTTTACATCTTTTTTAATTTATGTTAAGACTAAAATTTTATTATTTTTTTTTTCATGTAGCAAAATAAAATCAGAGAAGGTAAAATTAAAGTAAAAAATGTATTTTTTTTTTGGAAAAACGTTGAAAAATCGCCAAAAAACTCAAATTTGTGTTCTATGACCTCAAAATTAAGCAAAAAAATTACATTTTTCGTTAATCCGAATAATATCAAAATAATATAGGCTTGTTACTAATTTAAAGGGTTGATGAAAATGTGAGAAAATAACTTTTGCTTGTGAAAAATATTTTCATGTTTTGACGAAATTTTATCATTTATTTTCTAAAATGCATACGCCACTGGAATTGATTCCCCTGACCCCACACAATCCGGGGCACTCCAAAAGCGAGCGATGCGTCATTGACAGAAATTTTGGACTTGAAGTATAGTATGCCAAATTTAAATTTTCAAAAGGCTATTTATAGTGTAGATACCAATTAAATTACATACTGAGTATAATTGTTCCGAGATGGCTACTTTTCTTGCACTTCCTAGCTCTATTTTCTAATCAATAAACCGCAGTCAACCTGTCAATAAATGATCAGCGCATATCAGCACTATTAAATAAAAAAAAAGTGCATACTGGGTACAATTGGTGCATTTTTTTCCGATGGACTGGCGAGTCTATACTATAGTCAAAAGCGTATTAATATACCAACGAATTTTATCATCATTTCAAAACACTTGTAATTTAAACATTAAGTATATATGGCTGGATATATACCTTTTAAGATCATCAACATCCAGATTCCATATCCTGGCCAACGTAAGACATTTTTCCATCCATTCGACGTGTTCTTTACAATAGATCTGCCCGTCTTCGTTCAGCGTCACCGTCTCCAAACTGGCACTGATTATTTTATGCAAGAACTGCATTCGCGAAGAGTTGATCCTTATATCGGACTTGTTCCAGTTCACGTCGACTTTTTTATTAAGATCTTAATTTAAAAAAATACACTTGTTAAAATATGCGATAATCAGAATGGAATAAAATATTTATAAAATCATTATAGTCTAGTCGAGAAGTGTGTTTCCTGCGAAAAATGGTTAGAAAGCTTCGACGCGGAATGCAAATCTGAGAAAGGCGTTATAAAAAAAAATTTTGCCAATAAAAATTGCAATTTTACTAACAAAAAAAGGCACTTCGATTTTTAAGGATAACTCATAAACCATAAGATAAAGCGGAAATTGCAAAAGAGAACCTTGAAAAGGAAATTTCCAAAAAAAAAGTTCCAACTCTTGAAACTCTATCTTCCTTATTTATAATTTTAATTTAACGCTGAAAATGGGCTTCCACGCGACATTTTTGGTTGCGCGTTTGAAGTCAAAACCGAGTACGTCACACTGATTTCTTTTTAAGGTATCAAATATTAATTGAAAAATAAAAAAATATATGTTGTATTCAGAACACTTCAAAGAATTTATTTCTGTTAAAAATTTAACCTAAAGGTAATTTTTCAACGAGTTAAACAATTGTTAATTAACAAAATTATTTCAAAGTTTTATCTTTATTGTACCGGGTGTCCAAATAAGAAGGGACGCCGGCTGTATCTCAGAAAATGTTTATAGCACAGCGATGGAGAAAAATATTTTTAGTAACAGTGGTCAAAGTAAATAGCTGGAAATTATTTTTAAGTTTCTAAAATGGCCTCTAGGGAGCTTAAGTCTAAAAAAAGTGATGTTTCTGTGAATTTTGCTATATTAACCTAACAAAGAATACCTGATTTTTAAAGTCGAGGATGATTTCAACCTTTTTTGTTTGACAATTTTTGCTGTATCTCTTAAATAAAGTGGTGGAGGGTATTTAAAAGGTTTCGTAAAAAACACTCTGTATCTTCAAAACGGCTAAGCTGATTTTAACAAACTTAGACTAGTCGACAAGAGCTTTTCTTGAGCTATAAATGTTATAATATTTGAAGTTTTGTTAGTTTTACATGTCGCTGCTAGAGGGCTTTTTTCGATATTCCGACAGAAATTATTAATTTTCTTAAAAAAATTAAATGCATTGGTGTATTTTTTTTGCATGAAAAAGTAGTTAAATACTGCCTAAACAAGCTCGCGAAAACCGTTTCTCGATATTTTGTTTCTTACCTAAAATTTAGGTCAAAGAAAATTTTATACGTTAATATCTCAAAAACTATAAAACCTACAAGAAATTTTATAGAACATTAATTATGTATTTTTACGGAACCTTTACTTAAGTTTATATAGTCTTTTCATCTTAATGCAATACTTAACGAGTTATAATAAAAAAATCGAATTCCAGAAGTATACCTCAAAAAAATCCAGAAAATTCGATTTATTCATCATAATTCGTAAAGTATTGCTTTTGGGCAAAAAAAAAATATACAACCCGAATTAAAGGTTTCGTAAAAATACATCATTTATGTTATATCAATTTCTTGTAGCTTTTATAGTTTTTGAGATAATGACGTATAAAATTTTTTTGGCCTAAATTTTAGGTAAGGAACAAGATATCGAGATATGGTTTTCGCGAGCTTGTTTAAGCATCATTTAGCTACTTTTTTATAAAAAAAATATACCAATGCCCTTAATTTTTTTTGAACAAATTAACTATTTCTGTCGGAACTTCGAAAAAAGCCCTCTAGCGGCGACATGTGAAACTAACAAAACCTCAAAAAATATTACATTTATAGCTCAAGAATAGCTCTTTTTAACTAGCCCAAGTTTCTTAAAATCGGCTTAGCCGTTTCGAAGATACAGAGTGTTATTTACGGAAACCTTTAAATACCCCCCACCAATTTATTTTTAGAGATACAGCAAAAATTGTCAAACAAAAAAGGTTCAAATTATCCTTGACTTTAAAAATCAGGTATTTTTTGTGGAGTTAATATAGCAAAATTCACAGAAACATCACTTTTTTAGATTCAAGATTGCAGTTACGCCCCCTAGCGGCTATTTCAGAAACTTGAAAATAATTTCCAGCTATTTCTCTTGACCACTTTTACTGAAAATATTTTTCGCCAACGCTGTGTGATAAACATTTTTTGAGATACAGCCGGCGTCCTTTCTTATTTGGATACTCGGTACATTAAAAAAAATGTTTAAACAATTATGGTGAAAACATTTCGCTTAGGGAGCCCTTTTTATATGTATTCATACTTAACAAGATAACGCCATAAAAGTTTAATACATTTTTATCCTTTGTTATAATATTAAATATGTATACAGGGTGTAAAAAGTATGATGCTCATGATTTTAATGGGCAATAGAGAAACTCAAAATAAGTCGAAAAAGCCAAAAACATATGAGTCAAAAGTTAATTGTTTTCGAAATATGCACTTTCAAAGTTTAAAAAAGTTGGCAACACCGCGCCTGTTTTGTCGAAGCCCGTCTTAACTTTGAACGTTGTAAGTGAGTTTTTTGCACTGTTTAAACTTTTTTTAAGGAGATGTTCATTTACAAATAATAAACATTACTTCCTGCAATTTATTTTGATATTAAATTTAAGTAAAAAGCAATCAATTATTGTTTGGTTTTTCTTTATAATTAAAAAATAATTGTACTTACCATAAGAATAGGCTTAATATCCATTTTAAAAACACAAATTCTTATGCTTTAAAACAGCACTTTTTTGTTTTGCTTAAAGAATAAGATTTCTCGGTCGCACACATTCCGTTTTCATCACTCTTTGGTACACTTGCAATACGTTTGTCTTGAATTTAAAACATATCGGCATATTTTTTCCCGATTCAAAAACAAACAAAAATATCGTGACCGGATCGGTAAGCTTCTTTGTACGACTGACATTACTCACAAAGGTTGTTTTCTTAATTTTTAACTGCGAGAACAATTGTTAAAAAATTATTTATTTTTTTTTATTTGTAGACTAAAACATTTAAAATTAAGTTTATTTTATTATCAAATGAATCTACTGATAAGCGATTAAGACAAAAGTTTCCAGCTGTTACGGTTTACAGAAATAACTGCTTTCAAAGTGCATGACTTTAACATCATTTAGACAAAAATCTGTCAAGTTTTAACACATATGTCATATAAACTTTTCGACTTATTTTGAGCTCTACTATCGCCCATTAAAATAATGAGCATCATACTTTTTACACCCTGTATTAAAAGGGCTCAGCAAAAAATGTTTACGACAATTATTTTAACATTTTTTTTAATATACAATGAAGACGAATTTTCGAAACCATTTTGTTAGTTAACAATTGTTTAACTTGTTGAAAAATTACCTTTAAGTTAAATTTTCAACGGAAATAAATTCGTTAAAGTGTTCTGAAAATAACTTAATTTTTCAGTTTGTTTCATTTGGGATGCTCGTCTTACTTCTTTTTAGAAAATGGGACCCCTTCGGTCCAGGTCCCGGGGTATACGAGCTGACCCTATCCAGCCCTATTGACCCGTATGAACTTGCAGATCGCCTGCAATAAAAAAGAAGAAAACCTCCCAAAAAACCCAAAAAAATCACAAATACTAATCTACGTTTGGTGGCAAGTCGGCCACCGTTGTCAAGATAGAAACTAAAACAAAAAATTAAACTAAATTTTAAGAAATTTTTTATCTAAATACTTAGGAAATTCTGATAGTTTTTTTTACTTTTGAATGACGTTTTGTCATAAATGACATAGTATTCATAAAGACCAGAAAGGTGGGTGGTATGTTGTGTTAATTGATTTTAAGTTTACCTGAATTTACTTCAGCATTAAGCATGTAAGTATTATTTAAATTAACAGATATTCATTCAATAACACTAAAATCTTGGACTTTCATTGTCTTTATTTGTTCATTGTTACACAACGTTTCGGTTAATGATGTATCTCCAACCGTTTTCAAGTGATAACTAAAAGCTATTCCTAAAAGCTACGACTTATATACTATCCCTTGTTCACTGAAGCTTGACCGACTTTTCACGGTTCAGCAAAGGCAGCCAGATATTCGGAATTTCTACACTAGGTTTGCTAAATACATTTTAGTTGTTTACAATAATTGCAGCTTCCTTAAATTTTCTTTTCTTCCAGTGGGTTTCTTTATGAATGGTTTTTGCTTCCGACCATTGTATGCGGTGTTGTTTTGACCAAGCGTGTTCGGCAATACCTGACTTCGACGTTTCACCTCGTTCCGTATGTTTTTTATGTTCTTTAACTCTTACTTCGAGAGGTCTCTTTGTTTCCCCAATGTATACCTCACCACAATCACAGGGAATTTGGTAGATACAGTCATTGTTTGAAACATTATTGTCTGGTCTCGTTTTGGTGAGAATACTTCTTAGAGTAGTTTGAGATTTAAATGCCGTTTTAATATTGTACTTATTCGCGATTCTGCGGATCTTTTCCGAAGTTCCTTTAATATATGGAATTGTCATGAATATTTGGTCACGTAGAGTCTCGTTCAAGTTAGAGTTTCTTGTCTTATTTTCATATTTTTTGATTGTTTCGTTTACTAGTCTCTCACTGTATCCGTTCTGCTTAAGATCCCTAGTTATGTTACCTATTTCCTCTTGCAGGGATTCCCTACTGTTGCATAAGGTCACTGCTCGATTGTATAGAGTACGTATAACCCCCTCTTTGGTTTCGTTAGAATGATTAGAATTTTGGTGTAAATATTGTCCAGTGTGGGTAGGTTTTCTGTATACCGAGGTTTGTATGTACATGTCCATTATTTCGTTTGATTAGAACGTCGAGGAAAGATAGAGCCGAATTTTGCTCCTTCTC
>JAHBCN010007582.1:0-43010 GCA_019359885.1 Listronotus oregonensis | reverse complement strand
TTTTTAAAAATCGGTGCTATTTATCCTAGGATCTGGGACTGTCGGACATCACTCTAATAAATTATAAAAACCCCCTAATTATAAACCTTTCATAACGATATCATATATGTAGATAGACCAACCGTTTTCTGCCACATTTATTTTCCTCATTTTTGTCCGTCCATCTTTAAAAATGTAAATCACATTACCACACTAAAATAATAAATATTATTCTAATCTGCTAAAAATAGACATGAAAATCGCTCCCGATGTCACCGCGCCGGTATCCTATGAGCTTGCTTCGTTGCCAAGATGTATTCATAATCTATAGGTTTTCTTTTTCTTCCAAAAATTTATTAATTCGGATTTAAAAATTGTCAAAAAACTAGGGGTTTATTTAAAATTTTGGTCTCTTCATAAATTATGGAGAAAATGGTAAACAATGAGGGAAAGTATTTAAAAAAAATAAATATTATATAATAACACAAACAAAAAAAAATAAACAAATTGGTACTTAGTACCTTTCCCTCATTTTTCGATATAATTGGAATATAATTCCAAAATTTTGTTTAGTTTCGTTCGTGAGTTTTGGTGCCATTCTTTAAAAGAAAATAGCTTGTAAACAGCAGGTATGAATCCTCTTAAGTAGGGTTGATTCTCCAGTAGTTCTCGAAAGTTTTGCAAAATGTCTCCTTTTTTTTTAATAGTTTGTTCATTATTTATGGATTTATTTCTATTTAAAAATTTGTCCTGCCCTAAATTCTATTAAATACGATGGCAAGTCGGCCACCGTTGTAGGTGCCCTCTTAGGCTATCGTGCCCTGTTAGCAACTCTACCTCTATGCGAAGTCTTTTCCTACTTTGTCTGAGTAGTTCGTTTTTTTGATGGGCCCCTTATGAAGCTTTTTTCATGTCTAATTCTACTGAGGTTTCTCCAGTATTCCTTGTGTTTGTTTCGGATCCATTCCCTGGTTTGCCCTCGTGCTGTGGTTTTGGTCACTCCAAGAGCAGGTTCTGGTCCAAAGTATGGTGTGGATGATCCCTGTCTCGCTAGCTCATCCGCTTTTTCGTTGCCTTCTATTCCCGAATATCCTGGTACCCACAAGAGAGTTACTCTGTTGCGTTCTCCCAAGACTTCCAGTTATTTTTGGCATTCCCATGTCAGCTTGGACGTTACCTTGGGATTTACTAGTGCCCCCAGTGACTCTTGGCTGTCTGTTATTATGCTGACTCGCTTATTTTTATAAGCCCTCCTGTTATTTTCTTTTGCACAGTGCAGTAAAGCATATTATTATATTTCCGTTTGAAATACAGAACTGTGTGTTTCTAGTGTTTTTTTTTTACTAAATAATAATATTATGAAAATGATAAATATCATATTTTCTAACCGTATTTATAAAACTGCCACCCGAGCGCTAATGGAAAAATAATCGTATAAAAAATTATTAAGTGTCTCTTTTTATTTAGTCATCAATTTCCACGTCCTATTATTTAATAATAAAGAAATTTACCCAAATGAAAAATATATTTTAAAATTTTTACTTTCTAATAAAAAAGCCGATATTAAGGATTGACAAACGACTTTTTTGTTTTTCAAAAGAAGGCATTTACAAATAAACAAAGAAAATTATATAAGCTAAGAAAATTAAACCAAATCTATTATTAAAAGAAAAGATGCTTCCATTGACCCTATTTGGTGGCTTGTTTCTTTATTGTATTTTGATTGCTAGGGATACGCCTCTGCATACAGGGGTTGTAAGCGTAATAAATTTTATTTCTTTAATAAGTCCTTTCTTTTCCATTTTTATAACAATTTTCTTGCTCATATAAACAGTATTTTATGTCTAAAGCAATAAATTTCTGTAAAGGTGGTCCAATATATTTTTGCTGCGTCATTAAATCGTGACTGAGTTTATTTTATTTTTCCCATTTACTTTTGACTTCCTAACCTTTGAACCATATTAAACCTTTTTAGATCTTTATTTTTTTAATAAAATTTTGCTTTCTTGATTTATTTGTTAGAGTTAAACCTACGGGGATAAGGTAAGTATCGCTTGAGGCACAAGAAACAATGATTTTTTCAGTGTCAATATTTTTTTTAAAATTTATTTTATTTTATTTGCCAGTGAGGTGGTAGCACTGTTGCAATTACTTTAGGTTAGAACCATTTTAAGAGTCCATTCGCGCCGCGAAAATTGGATCCAATTTGGGGTTCGGGGCATAATGTTTTTCTCAAAAACGGTATAAGTTATCGATAATTTTTAAAAGCTATGTGAAAGCCAACACTTAAATCTAGGCTTCTGCTGTAATAGTTTTTTAAATCTGGATTTAGTTTTTAATATTTCCTTGAGTGAAAGTCACCCTAAAATCGGTTATGTTTAGATACTATTTTCTCTTAACTTGACTCATATTTCAAAAATCCGTCACAGCAGAGGCATATAATATTTCCTTAACTTTAAAATGGTGTATAATTTATGTCATTTAAGTGAAAAATAGTTACCGAAAAACGTTATCTACTGTAGGCTTGCAATCGGTAACAACATCGCATCGATACACCGAATTTGGAAGAACCTAAATAAAATATAATATTGTTAGTCTCCGCCCACCGTCTCAGCGTCCTTTCGCCCGACCCCTAAGGTGTAGCGTAACTGCACTCTTAATAACTGGATGAATATTAGTAAAGTATTAATATCAACCAATGAATATAATCCCTTAAGTCACATTATACTGTTTTATAATAATACTTTGTCACGAGTGGCTGCTTTGATCAAAATAGACCACTACCCGAATTTTTTAATTAAAGTGTCGTAGATAATGCAGTTTACTTCCGATGTGGTATTAGTGAAGTTTTACAAATAATGAATAAAAGAAAATAAAGCCATATAAACTAGACTGGGCCAACGAAAACGATTTTTTTTTTGAATGGAACTCCAAAAGTATTCCATATAACTAAAAAAAAGGTATCGTCAAAATTTGAGCCCATAATTTTAATATTAAGAGGTATATCAGACGCAGCTTAGATGTTTTTAACAATAGGCACGTTTGTTATTCAGAAATGGTGTACAATATTTTACACTTTTTTTACGTAAGCGATCTTACGGAAAGTGTATGTTAGGACTACGTAGGGGAAAAAGTGTAAAATAGTGCAAAATATTACTGAATAACAAACAAATCTAATATATCAAAAAAAATATAAGAAATACATTTTTTTGTAGAAAATTAAATTCCCTACAAAAAAGTTCTGATTGAAAATTTCTTTCCGGCAAGCCGTTTCCACGTAATCTTGTTGTTGTTGGACATTGATCCGATTTTACGATTTAATTTTTGAACTTTGGAATTTTGTAACATAAACCAACTTGCTTCTAAGTAAGAACGTTTTATTACTTTTAGGAAATTAAATGCTTTCCAAAAAGGGTCTCTTTACATTTTTACGTTAAATTCACTCATTCAAAAAATTTTTGAGGTTGAAGTTTGGGGTAAAAAATAATTTATCGTTTTTTTTTCCTTTTAAATAAATAAATTTAACGAAAAATGTAAATGATACTTTTTAGTAGAGCATTTAATTTTCTATAAAGTAATGAATCGTACTCTCTTAGGACCAAGTTGGTTTATTAGTTACAAAATTCCAAAGTTAAAAAATTAAATCAATGTTCAAGGCAAGATTACGTGAAAACGGCTTGTCGGACGAAAATTTTTAATGAGACCCTTTTTGCAAAAGATGTTATTTCTTACAAAAATATGTATTGCCTTTATTTTTCACTTATATTGTTTAAAAGATCTGAGCAAAAGCTGTGTATGGATTTAAAAAATTGAAATCTGCGCTGATCAGGGTTGCCACCTGTCCCGATTTTGCCGGGACAGTCCCGATTTCGAATCAATTGTCCCGCGTCCCGACGGCCTATCGATTTTGTCCCGATTTTTGATAATAATTACAAAATATGTCAACTAGTTCGACCTAACTATACAAAATTTTATCAGATGTGGCGGAAAGCCTACAAACAAGAATAAATGAAAATTTTTTGAATCCCATTTGCGTACTTCGCAAAACCGTGCACAAAATACGGTTTATGAAGAATGCACAACAGATTTCGAAGAATTTTACAAAAATACGCTGGATTATCTTCAGTCCATTTTGATTTCGATGAATCGAATTCTTTAAAGACATTGGAGCCATTGTCGCTTGTTGGGAATTTAAATTTTACCGAACTAAATGATGCTGCTTCAATTATGGAATTTAATTCCCAAGAAGGATTTTCGATGGATGAGTTATTTGAAGACTACAGTGTGGTGAAGAATGTGCTAACACAGGTCGATCAAACGCAAAGCGTTGACAAAAAATGGGTACAAATATTTAAAGCCGCAAAAGGTAAACCCATTATTTAGCGTTGTATCTCGTGCGTTGACCATACCTCCGTCAAATGCCTATGTTGAGCGAGAATTTTCGCTAATGGCCATGAAATGGTCAAATATCAGAAACCGTTGCTCAGTTGAATTAATAAGAGCTGAATTGCTAATTTCGCTTAACATAGGCATGTCTTGTTCGGAATTCATAAATAAATATAAAAAATTATGTCGAATTATTGAAAGCGGCCCGTACCAATAAGAAATACACATGGAAAAAATAATTATAAAAAATAAATACCTACACATAAGAACACAAAATACCTAGTTTTATTTTCTATAGTGTGTCTTATGGGTCATATTGTTTTGGACCAAACTCTGAACTAGTCGGAACGTTTTTGATAATCGCCCGATTGTCCCGATTTTTTTTCCCAAAAGGTGGCAACCCTGGCTCTGATAGACCTATTAATATATTAAAATTAAGGGCTTAAATAACGATAACTTTTTTTAGTCATCTTAAATATTATTTTTGAAGTCCCATTAAAAAAAAATAGATTTTTTTGGCCCAGTCCTTAGAGCCCTTAGGTTTGGGAGTTGCATTTTGCTCATTGTAAGAATTTTAAGTCTTTTCTTGGCTATTCAAAGGTAGCAGCTTAAACGTTGCTAATTACAAGTGGAAAAAAACAAGTGCGAAAACGCTTGTAGTTAACGTGGAATACAAATCACACACATAAAAACATGGTACTTCTGGGTATCTATCAAACGAGAAACCACTGATGGGAAGAGGATTTTTAAAGTGACAAACGCTGTTGATGTTGATTTTTTTTAATTAAAAGTCCTAAACCACTACACCCCGTGAGATTTCAACTTACTACGCTTCAGGTAAAATTCGTGACCAAGTTTATAAAGACTTCGTTTTCTACTGCATTTGCAGTAAAACTATATAAAATTTTATTGCTGCATTTTTGGAAATATTTGTATATAAGGGTCATTTTTTAAATTTATATAACGAGCTTAAAAGCTTAAATGTATGAAATGAATGCATTAATTTTTTTTTTGGGGTAAGAGGTAATTTTTATTTCCATCAGGCACATGTTAGTTTGTCAGCTCTAATACCATTAATTTATAGGGTGGCCAGAGGCCATCAAAGGCTAAAATTCTAAATTTGCATCGACGAAAAAAAATATCTCATTTAAATTCTGAATATAATAAAGATCATACTGAAATGCTGTGTTAATAAATTCAGGTTTAAATATTCTTTTTCAAAGCTTTGTATTTCACCTTATGGGTGCCAAAATTAATTAATCTATCCGGTTTATAGGTTAGCGGGTAAGTCGTACTTTGTATCTACAAAGAAACTTTAATTAAATTTTGTAGGGTATTGTGGGCGTAATTTTACAGTTACTTCATTACTTGGATTGATTACTCACTGGGATTTTTATAATAAAACAAACGCTTTCTGATGTCACCATAAATTTAAATTTTTATTAGATGACTAAGAATGTGTAAAGTTCTTATAGTATTCTAATTCCCAATAGAAAGCATTAAGAATATTTACTTATACAGGATCGCAAATGCAAGAATAAGAGAAAACGTAAACAAACAAAATGTATTGAATTTGTTTAAAATAATTTTCTGTGTGTTTAATACATTTAAAAACCCGAATCGCTTTTCCGACTGCATGGGCTATATAGCCTAAATATATAACAACGTTACGACACAATAAAAAATTGTTTTATAACACAAGAAAAGTCAAAATATTTTTAGTCAAATTTAGAAATTATTTACAGTTTTTGGGACTCCCCATATATTGACAAGTTATATTATCAAAAACTTTAGATGTTACCTTAAATAATCAGCTATTCACCAATCACATTTGTAATAACCCCTCCAGCTAAAGCCTGCCCCGCTACAGTTCTTTACGTCACTTTCATTACACACTTTATTTCTGGTTACCTTTAAACCTGACGTAGAATGTGTCACGTTGCAATTGACACAGGGACATTTTTAGAATAGCTTTACTAACTAAGAAAAATGTACACCTCTTTACGAAAACTTATGATAAGTAACGTTTAAAGAAACAGACGTGCTAGCCAAATTTCTTGGTCTGGAACACAAAGAAAGTAATATTTATAAAATCATAGAAAGAGCAACTATTTTTCTATTTAGTTCTTAAGAGAAAATTTTGGGATTTTGCCCAAAATGCAAGAATGAAGTGTTCATATCGAAGGAGAAAACTTTTCCAGCTGTGCTTCAACCGCACAGACAGCTGTACTGGTCGTCCCTCGTCTTCCGACGCACGGGCTTCGCTGACCCCTTTTTCTTATTTTACTTTATGCGCTTGTTTTCTGGCGCGCGAAATCTTAAGCCTAATTGGATGCGCTACGTCAAAACGAGTTTACGAAACCATGCCGACGAGTCGGCTTTCTTTGCGCAAGAATTCCGCGACTGTCTTTTCTTACTTAGTTATTTTTAGGTTGGTAGAGAGTTGTGTTGTGTTGCCACGATTATTTAGAAATTTTACTGATAAAAAAAATAATTTTTATATTTTCTAAAAATTTCGAAAGAAATGTTATTCTTCCTATGGCTAATGGCTATGGTAAAATAGCTTGTTGCTAGATTTGTTTCTGCAACACCCTTGTTTGTTAAACAGCTAATATTTTATAGACAGCTAATAAAGTGTATTTATTAATAAGTGACATGGAGACCTAATAAATATTGGTCCTTTCTTCAACATTTAAACATTTGCTTTAGTGTAATGCTAGATGAATATTTATTCGCTATATCCTGTTAAATTCATATATGTTTATATTAGCAACGCCACTGCCACGTTAAAGGCTTTGTATAGGTACAAAACACGAACTCGATATATTGCCCTTGGTGTCTCTGTCTGTGAATCTCTGTTTTCATGCAAATTTTCCACAACGTCGGTCAAACAATGTGTAATCCTTACATCACGAGGCACCGATCGCTCCAAGAATGAGCTGTATCGAAAGGCTAATAGATTCTAAATATATGTTGTTGCCACAGGCATGTACTTTTGCAAATTTATAATGATTACAAAGAGACGATCTCTATAGGATTTATAGAGAACACTATTCCAATTCCTGAAGCGACGTATTAAAAACAGTGCATAAATGAAGTTGGCTTTGTTTTACTAGTTTAATTTTATTTGTATGTTTAAGGTTATTGGGTTAATATACAGGATGGGCCAAGGGAAACCAAACAGAGACTATTGTGGGCATATTCTTAATTTTTTTGAAAAACCTTTAAACCCGTCAAGTTTATTTTTAAAGAGGATACTTTATAATCCTGCCGTTAATCTCATACTTGCAACCTTTCAGAAAAGGATGACACAATCCCTAAAATGCCAAATGGAAACGGTGGCCAGTTAGTTATACCCTATTTTACAGATCTTTTAATTTCCCTTTTAACGATACCTAACAATGTGTGTAGTTTACATTTAAATATTAAATCTACAGGGTGATTCCTAAGTTGCGCTTTTTAACTGTGTATAGAACTCATCAAAATAAACAACTTTTTTAAATAACTTTTTTTGAAATACTAAAAAAAATGAACTTACATTTATTTAGTGCGTCAAATACGGTCCTGTCTTAAATAAGTTATTACCGCCCAGGATGTCTTCGGGCTGTAGTGCTTGGACACGTTGAACGTGATTTTCCCGCATTTTTTTTGACTTAAACCGACCTGATCTGCAATCACCCGAGAACTTGTTGTTGGATTTTCCCCGATAAGATTTAAAACTCGTTTTTTCCTTTACAAATTTTCAGGATTTCTCGGTCTTCCTGCATGCCCTCCACGATAATCTTGTAAATCGCCAGTATCCCTAGCCTAATAAACGAGGTTAATAAAACAACTGGGTCCAGTATGAGCCCGCAAAGAAAACCGTCGCGCGGACAATCTCGAAGCAGCGGCCGCAGATTGACGACTCTCCATAAATGGGCAACATATCCACGTATTCATTGTTTTCGTATTTTGCCATTTTTGCAATTTAACAATGATTTAACATCAACACTCGCCTCGTCCGGTTAAAGCAAAGTTCTGATTCATAATGCGTGATTAACAAGGCAAAAAACAAACGTAAATAAGAAATAAAACATCTTTTAATGCCCAGGTCCGCCCTTAACACATTTTCAAATAAATTTATGTTGCTTTGTTATTTTTGGGTGTTCGAAAAAGTTTTATTTAAAAAAGTTGCTTATTTTAACGATTCTCATACACAGTTAAAAAAAGCCTTAACTTAGAAATCACGCGGTATAATTAAATTAGCTACTTTATTACAGACCATTGAAAGTTTATTAAAAACAAGATTTTTGAACATTATTTCGCCAGTTTGAATTTTAAAAATGTGACCCTAAATTCGTGATCAGCGACTCTTAAAACCCCTATAGACCCAATCTGGCGTAAATCAAAAGAGTTTTGGATATTTGATCGGTCATATTGGATCCGCCATTTAAAATATTGCCAATCGCATTCGTGATTGGCGACCCAAGAAACTCCCGTATACTAAATTTGAAATAAATCGATTGATTTTTAATAAATGGTTGATAATAATAACACATTATCAAAAAAGTTTTCATTATATGCCACTTTATCTAACACCAACGTGGAAAAATCAGTTCGGTTATCAAAATCATTCCCATAAATTTCTTGGCAAAACTAAATTTTATAAGGATGAAATCTGTGTTTTTAAGAAGTCTTAAAACACTTGCTTTAGCAATGTTAGTATTTTCGGGTATCTGATTTTGACTACTCTTAGGATTTTCGATAACTGAACGAACTACCATAAAAATACTCTCTTCATCTTCTTGCGTTTTTATTAGCGACACTTCCACGTTTCTTAAATTGGCTTGATTATCTCTCAAAAATGACTGACTTGGGATAATTTTTTTCGGAAAAACTTTAAGCAATAGCTCGAGAAGCCAATAAAAAATTTTAATTACATTCTTCAAGGATAAAAATCATATCATTATGCTCTTCTTTTTGTTAAACCTTTATTTTTACCAAGTAAAACCCAACAATACTCAAAAATAACGATCTAAACTTCTACAATTACATAAAATAATATTACTACAGCAAAAATAGACTTTGTTGACTAAACTAACAGACTAAATCTAAATGAATTATCTGACATTTCTAAATACCATAGGCAACTATAGATACATTAGAACTTTTATTTAAAAAACACCAAATGGTGCAGTAAACAATTATTTGGCATATTCTGTAAAAATGCGAAGACAGCTTAGAACACCCTTATACCGTTCAATGGGTAATTAAAAAGTACGTTTTCCGGTAAGTTAAAAATTAGGGCGTTCTATTTAAATTAATCAAGTTTACTTACTTAAAGTTCTTCTTTGATTAGTTTTAATTTTCGGGCAGTTTATTGTAATTGAATCACAAATAATGATGTATTGTTACACTGTATTGTTCACTGTAAATTTTGCTTACGTAAATTAAAAACTTCTCAACTGCTTGAAGCATGAAAATCACAGTAAAGATTTTGACAAAATTTAAATTATTTTAAAAACCTTTATGTTTCGGTATTATAAACTTTTTTTAAATAGACGCCTATTTTGATCAGAGAATCTAAAAATGCAATGATATACAGGGAGTTCCATTAAAAAAACGCAACTTTGATACTTTTAGAGCTTTTGGGGCACCCTGTATAATATATAAAAATTATTTTAAAAAGTAACTATAATAGATCCCCATATATCCCAAAAGTAAAAATTTTTGAAAGTCACATATTGTGGCCACAATATTCCGTGCTGTATAACATAAATAACTCTGTATATACCCACAATCATGCGTTAGGCCGGAACTCAGCCTGATTAGGCTTCTAGATCTTTAGGCTATTCTCTTGTCTAAAAAACTAGAATAAGCAAAATAAGCCTTTACAATCAACTTTGCGCCCAATATAATAAAAGGGTTAAATTCCCATCTAATTGTGTACCTTCTGTATATTTTTAAATATACTTTTTCTTAGAAGTATAGTCTTCCTATATTAGAAAAATAACGTTGAAATTTAACTTTCCAGGAACTGTGGTACAGTTAAAGATAATTAGGTTAACTATCTATCCGGGGAATATAGTATGGATTGCACGACCTCGCACTGATTTGAAATCAGTAGGTTATTTGAATAATTGGTAATGATCAGTGAAGTTTGCTAGACAAATTCAATAACAAGATAAATGGCTTCGTTATGGGTGCTCCTAAATAAGCATATATCGGATGCATTTTTTTAGGTTCTATTATTGTGTTGAATGTAATTTTTTTCTTTTTATATATCAGTATTTGCAAAATTAAGGTGTGTAGTAGTTATTAGCTTTAAAATTCTATTTTTTTGTGGTTTTCTATTACAGGGTGGCCGTCCATATTCTGAGCCATTTTGATCGCGAATAACTTTTGAACAAATAAAGATATCAAGATGCGGTTTTCGCAAATATACTTATATTTCTTTAAAGTTTGTTCTCGTATCTTTACCATTTTTATGTGACATTCCATTAGCTCAAAAACAAAATGGCCGATTTTCCGATATAGGACAACTTTGTTATTTTAAATAGAACACCCTGTATATGTTTCAATATTTTTTAAATTTAATCTTTCCCCTTTAAAAAAATGTAACACAAGCTATGGTTATCTTAAAAAATAACGCATTTATTGACCTCCAAAGAATTGACTGTATGTCGAATAGGAATATTATTTTAAAAGGATTTTTTGAAAAGTCGCCTGTGGAAACAAAGTTATCTCGTTCCATAACAGCAACAAGCCTCATTGTCAGCCATTGTTGGTCATTTTTGACAAGTTATTTTAATTAGGAAGCGCAAAATGTTCTCGTTAAGCGAAAAAGGAAAATGTGTTATTATGTTTGCCGAAACCAAATCAGTAAAAGAAACCAGCAAGATTTAGAAACATGTTTAATAAAGCTCCACCCACAAAAATTCAATTAAAATCTGGTACAAAAAATTCTGGAGTACAGGATCTTTAGCCCGTAAAAAGAAATTAGTAAACAATGAGAATTTGCTAAATAAAACGTTACAAATTCTGGAGATAACTCAGGAAGATCCAACATTGTCAACAAGAAAAATCTCAAGTTCAGTCCATATTCCTAAAACTACAGTACAAGAAATCATGAAAAAAGAACTTAAGAGCATTCATCATCAGCTGATCAAATTCAAATCGTGCTTCGACGGTAATGAACGAACAACCAACCGTTTCGTAACCACTGGCAACAATGTACGGTCGCTATGCCAACCGCCACAAACAATTATTTCCGACCAGGGTCGGATTTTATTTTTTACATACAATAATAACAAACCAGAATGGGCATCGGTAATAAACGGCTTTTATTGTTTTAAACTTTATTTAAATTTATAACTTATCATTAAAAAATTGCAAGAATTTAAAAAATACATTTTACGCGAATTTACTGATAAAAACTTACGAATTAAATGTATTTTTTTAAATCTCTTGCAACTTTTTCAATCATTTTAAATAAATTAACCGTAATGTATTTTTTCTATCTTTTTTTTGATCCTTTGTTTTTTGTTTGCTGGTATTTAAAAAAAAATACATTCGATTCGTAAGTTTTAATGAATAAAGGCACGTAAAATGTATTTTTAATTTATTGTAATTTTTTATAGATAAGTTATAAATTTAAACAAAATTTTAAACCAAAAAAAAGCACATCTTTGACGGGACTCGAACCACGGACCGTCTAGACGCAAATCTGATTCTCATGCCGTTAGGTTACTAGCTTATCGTGTTCACGTACCAACTATTCGGTACATAAGCGTTCTCCCATCTTTAACTGGCGAATTTGGGGTTTGGTTGGTAATTATTTACAAGTGGGGTCAACCAGTCAACCCTATTTTTGGCCATAGGTAAAAATTAATATTTTGTATTTTTTTTTAATTCTACTTGTTTTTACGGCGCATTTATGATAAAAATGTAGTAAAAGGAAAAAATAAGGATTTCGATAGTTTTTTGGCCTTAAAATTTGAAAAAATATTGGTTTTCATGTTTTTGGATAAAATTTCCATCTTTTTTTAATATTTTTGATATTTTTTTTTTTTAAATACATAAAAAAACGAACAATTTAAAAAAAATAATACAAATGTTAGTTTATTAACTAAAAAGTCAACTATAAAATTTCAAAAAGTCGGTCTCGCGACTAGATAGCGGCGAAAATATTAGATTTCTATTTTATCTTTTTTTGATGTTATTGATTGATATATATATATATATATATATATATATATATATATATATATATATATATATATATATATATATATATATATATATATATATATATTTATATATATATATATATATATATATATATATATATATATATATATATATATATATATATATATATATATATATATATATATATATATATATATATATATATATATATATATATATATATATATATATATTTATATATATTAAAAAAAAATACATAAAAAAAAAAGCAAAAAAAAAACAATAAGCTTGAATACAATAAGAATAAAAGTTATTTAAGATTATTTGCAAAAATAACGATTTTTGAACTTTCAAAGTTATTTTTAATTGAAATATTTTTTTTTATTTTTTATCACCACCATGAATTCGCCGTAAAAACAAAAAATTTTAAAAAATGATGATCCATTAATTTATCTATTTTATGGCCAACATCGCTGCTATTTATCCTAGGATCATGGACTGTCCGGACATCACTTTAATAAATTATGACAACCCTAATTATAAACAACATAATGATATCATATATGTAGATAGACATAACCGTTTTCTGCCACATTTATTTTCCTTATTTTTAGTCCGTCCCATCTTTAAAAATGCAAATCACATTAACACACTAAAATAATAAATATAATATTATTCTAAGCTGCTAAAAATAGACATGAAAATCGCTCTCGACGTCACCGCGCAGGTGTCCTATGAGCTTGCTGCGTTGCCAAGATGTATTGATAATCTATAGGCTTCGTTTTTTTCTCCCAAAAATTTATTAATTACGGAATTTAAAAATTGTCAAAAAACTAGGGGTTTATTTAGAATTTTGGTCTTTTCATAAATTATGGGAAAATTGGTAAACAATGAGGGAAAGTATTTAAAAAAAAAAAAAATATTATACAATAACAATAACAAAAAAAAAATTAAAAAATAGGTACTTCTTAATACCTTTCCCTCATTTGTCGATATAATTGAAATATATTTCCAAAATTTTGTTTAGTTTTGTTTGTTAGTTTTGGTGCCATTCTTTAAAAGAAAATCGCTTGTAAACAGCCGGTATGAATCCTCTTAAATTAAAGCCATACAAAATTCAAATGTTACAAGAAATAAAAGAAACTGATTTTCCACAAAGGGTGGAATTTTGCCAGAGAATTCAAAATTTAGTAAGGAACAATATACATTTTTGGATAGACTAATAATGTCAGACGAAGCCACATTTCACCTCAATGGAAAAGTAAATAAGCATAACTGCGGGGTTTTGGGCAACAGAAAATCCTCGACAATATAACGAACACGTTAGAGATTCGCCAAAAGTCACAGTCTGGTGTGGTATGTCAAAGCAAAAAATTTATGGGCCATTTTTTTTTCATGAACCAACTGTAACCTCTTGGACTTCATTGATATGCTGGAAATATTTTTTATCCCCAATTGCAAGAAGAAAATCTATTGAATTTCGTCTATTTTCAACAAGATGGGGCTATACCACATTATGCTAACATTACCAAGGATTCACTGACCAACGTTTTTGGAAACCGGTGGATTGGAAGAGGAGGCCCTATTTCCTGGCCACCTCGTTCACCAGATTTGACTGTTCCAGATTTTTTTCTGTGGGGATATGTGAAAGAGAGGTGTTATGGTCCACTTCCCTAAAATTTAGAGCAATTAAAAATTAATATCCGAAACATAATAGAAAATATTCCTGAAGAATTTTTAGTCAATAGTTTTAATAAGTTTTTTCGAATTTAAATAAGTGCGTCGAAATCGGCGGAAGGCATTTTCAACATTTACAGTAGTTTTTAAAAAGTAATGTAACCTTATTGTAACTATTATTTTGTGAATAACCTAAACCTTTGGCGATCCTTTTTTTTGTAACATATGAAGCAAATTTTAATTGTTAAATAGTATTGTTGGTCGACATGCAGTCAATTTTTCGAAGGTCAATAAATACGTTGTTTTTTGAGATAACCATAGCTTGTGTTACATTTTTTTAAAGGGGAAAGATTAAATTTTGAAAATATAGAAACATATACAGGGTGTTCCATTTAAAATATCATAGTTGTCCTATAATGGAAAATCGGCCATTTTGTTTTTGAGCTAATGGAATATCACAATAAAATCGTGAAGGTACGAGAATAAACTTTAAAGAAATATAAGTGCATCTGCAAAAACCGCATCTTGATACCTTTATTTGTTCCAAAGTTATTTTCGATTAAAATGGGTCAAAATATGGCCGGCCACCCTGTATGTCTCCTTGCCGTCCAGTTTAGCCTATTCAGTACTGTAATAGTTGCAAATATATTTTATATTTATCACGTTCCTAAACTTGCTCAGAGATGACAGCAGATTAGTTTTGCTCGCCTTTAAGGCTTGTACTAAATTTAACTTAGAAGTTTCTTGTTTAACATTAAATTTTACACCTCTCGAATGCATAACCGTCACAAAGTTTATAATTTTTCCGCAAAAAAATATGTATAAAAAAATTATAATATTAAAAATCTAATCTCTTTTTTTTTATTCGGTTTTTATTTGCTATTGCTAATGTTGGATTTTTTAATAAAAATACTATTAGGGTCAATCCTGGGTCCTGGGATTTCGGAATTTGGTTCTTAATCCCGGGAGGTCAAAACGGGATTCAGATGCCTAAAATTGAAAATCATTTAAAAAAATATTTTTTTTCTTGGTTTTTCCATTTAAAAAGAGATTTTTTACAGATTTTGCATTTGATGTTTTTATAGAAAAAAATATCTCTAATCTGTGTTACATTAACAAATAATGTTTACTTTTTCTTTTATTTAATTTTTAGAAATGTAGTTAATATCATTAAATATCGAATATAAATATTTTTTCTGTATACACAGCCAGAAACTATTATTTTTTACCGAAATGGTTTCTGTATTTGGGGAATTTAGTTGTAATTAAGTTACTTTAGTTTTGCACGAACGTCGAAAAGCTCAAGGTAATTGGGTTAATCAACTCTATTGGACTCTATTGGCAACTTTGACTATCCTGGGGATAAAATGTAGACTATATCTCTTGATTAGACCCAGTGGAATTTACTATATTTAGTTTCTCATTTTGTCATTGCAGACATCGGAAAACCCAATTTAAAATTAATTTATGTATTTTAATCATCTCTTGATTTTTCATATCGATTGAGAATGTGTTCAAAAATAGTAGTAAAAAGGAAAATACACCGGGTTAATCTTAAAGGTAGTTTGCTTCTACAGGGTGGCGTAAAAGGAACGTTGTGATTTAAATGCTGTATAACTTTGTTTATTTGTAACTAATTTTTTAACATTATTTCTTAAAAATTCAGCCTTTAAATGAAAAATCATTTAGTGCCTAAACATTTTCTGCATCACAAAGTCGTGCCCTTTCCAACAGATGTTCCATGACTTCTCGCAAAATGTCAGGTGTTATGGCACGGATTTCATTGTTAATGTGATGCCTTAGTTAAAGGATGGTTTGTGGCTTATTACCTTAGACTCTTTTTTTGAAATAGCCCTACAGAAAAAAGTCTGGAGCAGTCAAATCTGGAATCGCGATTGTGTCTAGCTTTTTGCTGTAACGCAACAGCATAATCAAGCACTGGCTGGTAATTGTAGGCCTTATTTTTTGCATCAGCTAAATTTTATGGAAAAACATGTGCAATGTAGCCAAAACTCTTAAAAAACCTTTTGATAACTAAAGTTGTGCCGAATGTCTCCTCGTTGATGGTTCAAGACTCTCTTCCACGCTCTTTCGTACACGTTCAATATTTTTACCGGTGCACGCTGTACATGGACTTTTAGCACCAAAAAATTTCTTTCTGAATCTTGTTGCTGAAAATTGTTGTCGCTGACCTGCACATTAAAATGTCGGCGATACGCATGCTGCGTCAGAATAACTGACATTTCGTATCTTCTTCTTCATGTACCGTCTCCCTTTTGGAGGTTGGCTATCATCATTGCTATTCTGATTTTGGAAGCTGCTGCCTTAAATAGGTCAGATGACGGATATTGAACCACTCTCGCAAATTCCCAAGCCAGGATATTCTTCTTTTTCCCACAATTTTTCCCTGGATTATGAGTTGCAGAATCTCATATTTTGGACCTCTCATGATGTGGCCGAGATATTACAATTTCCTTTTCTTGACTTCATGTAGGACCTCTACGCTTTTCTTCATTCTTCTTAAAACCTCCACGTTGGTCACATGTTTTTCTACACCATAAAATAGAACTGGGAATACATAACATTTGGGCATCCGAATTCTTAGGTTCAGGCTTAGATCGCGACTACAGAGCAGCTTTTTGATCTTCACAAAGGATGCACGGGCTTTCTCAATACGAATCCTTATTTCTGAACAATAGTCCACGGAAGAGTTGACACCTCTCGACTCTTTCTAGCCTTTCGCCTTCCTCATCCAGATGTTCGTTGGTCACTTTAGTTTTGGTGACAATCAAAAAAGAGTCTTCTTAACATTGAGTGTCAGACCATAGTCTCGACATTTCGTATGAAAATAAAATTTCCTAAATTTCGTGATTTGTTTTATGGTGTATTGCCTCATTTAAATTTCCCAAGCCTTCTTTATAACCTTTTAAAACAAAAGAGAAAATAAAATTATAAAATATTTGTAAAGCATTTAAATCATACCGTTCATTTTGTGCCATCTCGAATACTACTTGACCTATGAAAAATAACTTTGGCACAAAGCTATATTACGAGTAGTAGACGTAAGCTAAGATAAAATTTAAGAAACTGTCCTCCCTAAAAAGGTAAAATGATGAGTAAACGTTTGTTTGGAATTCGTTATTTCTGGACTTAGAAGTATAAAAGTTGATATGTAGGCTATAGATTACAATTAACAATGATCTGGTTTAACATTTTTGGAATAACATCCCTTGAACGGTTAAAATGGGGATAAAAGTTTGTAAAAAAAAATGTAATTTTTAAATTTTGGGAGTTGGTAATTAGCCTTTTGATTACCTAGAAAAAAAAAGGAATTAGTAGGATTTTTGAAACTTTATGTCCTGAGGGCTTCCAAGTTTACATGAGAAATTTCTAATTTCTTGACTTAGAACTATTAAAATAAAACCACTCAGTTTTTTACGAAATTAAATTATTTAGTGTCAGAGATTGTTTATAAAAATATAGTATGTACTACTCATTTACAAACACCATTTATATTAGAAAATAATATCAAATGAAATAGGATAAAATAAAAATGGTCTACGCGGTACACGCGCTTTGCCGTGGAGTGTATGACAAAAGAAGGAACGCGGGTGGCGTAATGTGAAGTGACGTTGTGGTGTGAGAGGAGAAGGGGGCAATATTCCGCGAGACCGGGAAAACAAAACAGCCAAATCGTGTAGTCCAGTAAAGCCGCGGGCGAAAAGTTTTTTTTTAATTTTCAGGAATAGAAACATGGTTTTAAATACATTATTGGTTACATTCTGCTTTTAAAATTTTAGTTAATAAAAGACATTGCGCCTCCCTTCTCTAACTTTACACACCAAAGAATTGTATTTTATTTTTTAAAACCAATTAAAGTTATTACACTTCTTTTGCGAAAGTATATTGAATATTTTATTACATCGGAAATAACTTCTTAAGCGATTAATAATAAAAAATCGGTATGGTGGAAGTGATAAGCTTCACAGAAGCTAAAAAATATTGTTGGTTGTGGTTCGGAACACAGGTTAAACTGTAGGTCCCGTCTGGGTAACATTACCCAGACGTTAATGTTGACAGAACGGGGAAATTAAATGGGTTAAACAATTAAACATCCAGAAACCCCGCAGTTCGATACTTTATACTAAGGCTACATACAATCCTTCGAGGGCTGTCATAAAGGTAGAAAAATTGATACTTTATCAAAGTATGTTTAATTCATATCTTAAAAAAAATTAGGAGCATTGGTGTTGTTTCTATTTTAGTAGTGTATTAATTGTAACTTATGATTTAGCATTAGTGCGTATTGACAGCTATTAAGAAACTTGATATTTTATTTTCGTAATTTAATAACTCAACATTGGCATTCATTCTCAAGTTCAAGGCGTGGTTCAGGGTCAAAAAATAATAACAATACCGTGAGAAATGTAGTTCTTGCATTACCTTTTTAGATAAATCTATGTATATACCTTCAGTAGGCAGCAAGGTTTGAAGACAAAAGAATGATAATCGCCTGTGATGCAATTATTATATCATTAGGTTTTTACTATATCTATCTTACTGGAATTCTATAACGTAATTAAAGTATGCCACTTTTTGTCTTGGTATTTATTTATATAAAATAATGTAAAAGATTCTTGTTAAGAAATGTAACTTTTTTAAAAACTTTTTAATCACTTTAAGAAGATGGAAATTTTTAGTTGGACAAATGTATAGAGGCCATTATTAAATTCCAGGTTAAGTGAAAGTGCTGATCGACCGAGTTGGTTATTTATTGGTACTATATTCGGTAAAACCAAAGGTAGTTCTAACTTTATTACTGTAAATGCAACTTCATTTATTTCTCAAATTTTTTTTGTAACGACATATCATCAGTCCGAAAGAAGAGTAAAATGAAGTTTTTGTGTTATATCCAAAAAAGTAGTTTAAGTATGACAGAGAATACCCTGGAAAAAATATATAACCTAAAAACAAATTTCTTAAAATTAAGTTTTTTAAGTTATTTCACTTTTCTTTCGGGGTGACGAATAAATATATGTTTAGATCCCTAAAGACCAATATTCTTTGTGGTAATTTTACCACAGTTAAGTAAAAGTTGTTGACCAAGTTAAAAAGATAACATCACTGTTAAAATTTAAAAGTTTGTCATCAACAGTCATTCGGGCTGGATCGCATAAATCTTATATTTTAAATGATCCCATGAAGAAAAGTTTGGTGGACTCAGATCAGGTGACCTGTGTGGCCATCAAAATGTTTCTCTTCCAATCCCGCGTTAAAAAAATTTTGATTTAAAAGTTGGCGTACAATTTATACGAAATGATGGGGTAGCCATAAATTGACGCACACTTCAACTAGTAATTTTTACTGATTTATTTTTTAAGTCGGTTTTTCTTCAAGGAAAAAGTTAATTACCTATATATCTCTTGTAAAGTCGCATTGCCATATATGAATGAGTTTAAAGGTGTGAATTGTCTAATACATTATTTATGTATGTTAAAATGGAACAGTAACTATTTTAAATATTTATAGCCTCCCAAACAAAAACTAACCGTAAAGAATTATTGCTATTTATATGTATAGCTGTGTATAGTTAAGTAACTTTATTGACTGTTTATAAAGATACCTAACCAGTGGTAATGTAGGCAGCGGTGTAATAAAAGCTTTGTTACAAGTTTCCTATTGAAACAAATCTATGGCGCCAATATTTGACAAAGAATTGTACAATAAATAAGTATTCGTGAAATAGAGTTAATTATTAGGATTGTCACCTAATTATAGATATATTATTCAAAGAAATTTATATCTCTAATACGTCATTTTTGGCGTATAAACTTAAATATGTTAAAAAGGTTTAGATTTAGATAAAAGACATGATACACAAAATCTGCCTGAAATATTGTGTAGAATCTGAACATAAAACAATAAATGGGGTGTTTTATTTAAAATCAGCATGTCGACACCCTCTTCGGTATGACCGAAAGTGCAACAAACTTGAAAATAATTTAGCCGGATTGTTCCTATCGACGTTAGTATACCTTAACATTTTAAAACTTTTCCCGAGCTTACTTGTCGAGAAATCGATTGTTTAAATAATGCTGAAAATGACCACCATTAATTCCCATGCAGCAATATATCGGATTTAATTTGACGGCATTTATAACGACTCATACATTTCGCAAATCATCAAGTGATTCAGACTGGGTCGCATAAATTTTAGACTTTAGATGTTCTCATAATAACTCAGATCGGGTGACTTGGGGACTTTTTCCAATCCACCTTTGAGAAGAATTTCCGTCTAAAAATTGACTCACAACTTGTCAAAAATGAGGTGCTGCGTCATCTTGAAAAATAATCGTATGATGGTCTCCCTTATCTCCAATGGTATCACGAGGGCTGAATAAATATTATTCTCTAATAAATCCAAATGGATGACATTACCCAGATGTTAATGATGTTTCTTATCCTAATCGGACCAGAGTTTTCATTATTACTAAGAAAAAAGTATGTAAGTAATTAAAGAATTTCTTTGTTACAAAAATTGCACAAAAGAATAATGATCGACAGTTTATATACAGCCAAATCTCGAGCTAGATTTATTAGCGCAGTATGTTGCTGGCATTCTTTAACGATTCACTGGTTTATGATATCATTTTTCTCTTTTTGCTGCGGTAAAAAAGCGAACGGTGAAAAACCGAAAGATTTCCGTCTTTCAGTTAGTTTAAAGAAAAAATAACATAATTTAAATGGTTATGCTATTAGAGTACGCCCTATTTAATTAGAAGAATTTTTCATTTTAAAACCTGCTTATATATCTGCTTTAATTAAATCGATTATAAGATATGGTATTTTTTTTTGGGAAATTTTTTATCAGTATCTATTACATGTAGTGTTTTATTACCAAATACAGCAGTTCGATATGTTTGTAAAGCTCAGTCCAAAGACTCATGTAAACCATTATTTATATATCAAAAAGAATTTTACCACTTACTTTAATTTATATTTTAGAAACAGTATCTTTAATGTACAATAAATATTGGTAAAATAATTTTTAAAATTCTTCGCACAATGCTGGACGAAATTTTCGTCTTTATCTTCCAAATGCATGTTCTACATTTTTTTTTCCTCATAATATCGTATGTTTTTTTATTATTAATTATTATTATCTTGGTTTTATTTTATTCTGCTTTGTCAAAAAGATGAATAATCATGTACGACAATAAAGCAATATTATTATTTACAAAGATCCGACATGACGTATCCTATGCCTCCGATCCCATATTGCGTCATGCGGAAGGCCATCCGTATCGAAGACCACTCCTCGCGTCCGCTCGGTCAGTGATCTTCGACCAAATTCATTTGCTTCAGTAAACGAAGGGACCCAAGGACAGCCGATTTTTGCATTTTCATCACCAGTTGTTCGGGTAACTATTGACATGGGAAATACACTTCAGCTCCCCCAACACATTCTCCTTTATGCCTCCCTAAACGCCGACAATCAGGACAACCAATCGCACGTTATACTTCGGATAGAGCCTCCGAAGTTCGTCAAGAAGATTCTGATATTTGGCTGGTTTCTCCCGTTCCTTTATATCGATGTTAGTTTCCGCTGGGGCAGAGAATTCAATCATATACATAGAATTATTCCTCTTATCAAGGCGAACGATATCAGGTTTATTGGCGCAAATTTGTAGTAGTTGGGAATGCATAATTCCAATATATGCGACAGTTGTCATTTTCCACTACTGCCTCGATATCGCCGGGAGCAAATGGCAAAATTGCTGTTTCTTCGATGCCGTAATAATGTCTGAGGTAATAATAAAGTACCCGAAGCGCATTGTTATGTCGGTGGATGTTACCACTTACAGCATGTACTGGACATGCTGACAATAAGTGCATTAGTGTTTCGGGTTGCTATCGACAAGCTCGACAAACAGTATCAGGAATGTTAGAAAACTGGCTTCGGTATACCAGTGTGTTTATCACCTCATCCTGGCATGCTAGTAGGAAACCCTTGGTCTCAGACTTGAGCTCAGCAGATTTTAAAAACCCAAACGTGAGGTTTCGAGATAGTTTAAGTCTTTCTATGTTTCGGTAAAATACTCCGCGTTGCGGCTTATTATTGTGATCTTCTAAAAGCATCTGCTGTTCTGCTCTTTTAACAGCAGTTTTTACGGCTTTAGACTCAAGTCTCACAAGTGACTGGTCGTCGTTTGAATCTGTTTCAAATCTGAGACCGAATTTCTCCGCTGCTCGCTCCGCTGCCTTGAATAGAAACGCTCCAACATTAGCCATTTCGTGTGCTCTTACTAGTTGCATCGGTGGATTAATATTATTATTATTATTATGATTATTATTATTAATGTCCGTCAATTTTTTTATTATTATTAATAATTACTTATCTTCAATTTTAACTAATATCTTTTTAATAACCAAAAATATTACCAAAAACTTCTTATTACTTATTATTACCACTAGTAACTAGTATTATTATTATTTTATTTTTGGTTGTGTTTTTTAACATAGGTTAGTTTAAAAAACAGAACATATTAATTATTTAAGCTTTTCACTTATGGGTCAATTTTTGAGCACACTTTTCTAGTTGTATTAAACTTTTGTGTCACTAAGGCTTTATATAAAGTGCACCTGTGGAACAAAACTTGGGCCAACCTTAAAATAATCTTTTATTAACTTTAAGTTATAAAGTTAGAGTTTAAAACTCTATAGTTTTGAAAAACTTAACTACTAGAATGACGCAACGCAAAATAAAGTATACTTTAGGATTTAAAAGTTATTTGTTGTACAAGAAATACATTTTCTATTTTTAAATCGTAAAATTTAATATGAAACTTATCTTTACTTAGTTAAGTTATTGTTAATATTATAGTTAAGTAATTACAATTCTTGGAAAACTATTTTAATTTTAAGTTTCTGAATAATGTGTCATTTTGTAAAAGTTGTTTTATGATCTACAATAAAGATATATAGAGAACAAAGTATTCAAAACGCCATACTTCTGGGGCGTCGGCAAGTGACCACCATAATGGGGCGTTCATTGCTAAAATGACATGTTTGCCCCATTATGGCGATCACTTGGCGAAGCCCCAGAGGTATGGCGTTTTGAATTCTTTGTTCTACAGTTCATTGTTAACAAAGATCACGAAACAACAGCGTGGGGCTCATGGTCCATGTCTACAGTGGAAAAATTACACCTTTCGGTCAGTATGGCGGACCTTAAGTGACGCCATATTGGTATGACATATTGGGTTCGCGGACTTTGGCGACCTTCTTGACGACATAAATCAATAATCAAATTGGGGCCTATGATCCAAGGGCATGGATATTACTTACACGTTTGAAAATTCACCCCCCCTAAAAGCTACACTTTAGTGATGCCATGCCGGGAAGTCAAAGTGGGGAATAACGTTGTCTATCAGCCCAAAAAGCCTCGTCGTGGGGCCCATGATACATGCAAAAACCCTCTTGGCTCCAGGTCTATCAAGGTCTCTGATTTTCCCGACTAGGCATTTGGACGCACAAATTAGAAGCTAATATAAAAGTAAGCTTTTACAATAGAATTCAAAGTGATATAAAGGATTAGATTACAAAATATAATAAACAAGATGTAAGTAAATATATACAATACATACTGCATTATTTAACGATATCAAAGAAAAATTAAATTACACATTAAAAATTATAAACGAAGTTGTGTATGTCTGATAAATATATTTACTAAATTGTAGATATTTTCTATATTGTTTGGGGCGGATTCATGTATTTAAAAGCTCTTGTTGGGTACTCGCCATAAATCTTTATACAATGGGACCGCTTCAGTCCTGGTCCCGGGGTATAGAGAATAAATTTGCTTAGAATTAGCCCCTATAAACCGGCAAATCGCCTGAAGCAAATTAAAGAAAAACCCAAAAAAAAAAATGATTAAATTTATATAAAGAAATTTCACTAAAATTTAACCAATAATTCAAATTTAAATTGTTAAAAGTTTGGTATAAAAATATACGAAATTCTTGGCAGATATATGACATAATGACATAATGGCATATTATTCTGTTATAATTGGTATATATTTTTTTAAAGATAACTTTTAATTAAAGATAATCAAGGCGCACGGTAATGCACCAGGCCAAATTCCAGCTTGACTCCCCAGTGTGTATATTACAGGAAAGATTTCGGTGTATTTTCCCCTATAATAACTTTGTTAACTTTTTATATAAAGGTATGAGATTTGGTATGTAAATTTACAAATGTATTATTATTAACTGTGATAAAATTGAAAAAGCTGTGGCAAGTGGTTTCTAAGATATTTGATTTTGAAAATTACCCCGTTTACTAGTAACCGACTGACTCACTCAATGACTCGTCAAAATTATGGGATACTTCTCGAGGCAGTGGAAACTTATTATATTAGTAGGGATTACAACACAAAGGAAAAATTGTGAAAACTGCGCATTTTTACTCGAAAAGCTCTGAAACAGGGCGGTAATATCGAATATTTAAGGGGTATTTTAGAAGTTTGCAAACTAATTAAAACTGTGTTTCTGAGGTTATCTTAGAAATGCAAGCAGGATTATATTCCATTCTTTGAATTCAGAAAAAGGAGGGAAACCATACCAAAAACACATATGTAAAATAAGGGCCAAGTTTCTATCCAAAAATCTGGACCTTTTAAAGAACTGAGATCTAAAGTTAGAACAAGTTTTTTGACTTGGAAAATTTGAAATGAAAAAAAACTGTCTGTATTAATAGAAAAAAAAACATTAATTAATACGGAAAGATTGGTAACAAACTTGCCAGTCCAATTTTAGATCTTAGTATGTTAATAAGAGGGCGAGATTTTTAAGTAGGCCTTTATTTAAAATAAGTGTTTTTGGTATGATTTCCAATATAGGAAAATTTTAACAACCTTATCAAATTATGAGGCAAATTAGTTTTAACGTATGTTTTGTTACAGTGATGGCCCGCCTCAACCAACCAACACCCCACCCAAACGTTAATCACCGGCAAACCAAAGTCTCCTGAAGCCGCTCATAAATTACTCCGCAACAATGGACCCAGGAGGGATGAACCATTGTCTTGCTAAGGCCTAATCCCCAAACGCTTTGAGAACGATGAGCGGCACCTATCAGCGCTATATCTGCGCCGCACCCGTGTTGCTGCTGTTGTAGCGGCGGCGTTGACGTTCTTGTTGGCAATTTAGTTTGGGTTCAATTATATTCTACTTGAACTTTTATTAATCTTGGTATAGACAAAAGAATATTGGACACTAAAGTTGCTTTCAAAATTGTAGGTACAAAGGTTAATTCTATTGCAAAGCTTTTTGGAGGCTAACTAATTTTAATATTAAGAGGTGCCTCAGAATGATTTTCCATTTCCCATTTGATTAACATGGAAAAAAATGTTTTTTTAACTTTGGAATATTGTAGCTTGTTCATAGATTAATTTAGAGACATAATACATATTCTTATAGAAAATTAATCGCTCTACAAAAAAGTTATCTTATAAGGTTTTGATAAAAGCAACCCTACAATCGCTGTTCGACGTCAAAGTTTAATCTAATAAGAAGTTTAATGTTTTTTCACTTTCATTCATTCATAAATCAAACTTAGCGTAACATTTTACTCTAAATTATTTTTAGCATTTTTTTTCACTTAGAAAGTATTTTTACTATATTTTAACAAAAAATGTATTTAGAAAACTTTTTTTAGATCCATGCTCTTAATAAAAAAATATAAAAAAGTTTTTTTTTTTAAAATTCACTTAATTTTTTTTTATGACGCGACACATTATTTTTTGAGTTTTGAGTTTTCCATACGACTTTTTTCAGGCGTAGAGTCATGGCCTATCACTTTATTTTTTAAGAATGCAAACGATTTTTTTATAAATTATCGGTCATAAATGATGTACCTTGAGTAGCTACATATTTTGTGGGAGGTGTAGCCCTAATTGAAAAGTACAGGGTGATCAGTTAAGGGTAGCTCATAAGATATTGGTCGTATAAATTATTTTTAAATATTACATCTCACAATAATAAAATTATTACCTATTATTTTTTTCATTTATAATTATTTTTGAGAGAATGCATTAGTTCATAATTTATTAATAATAATTATTATTATTTCATAACTTATGTTGTTGAACAGTTTTATTAAGATTTTTTTCCAAATATGTAAATTAGTATGTTTCGAGATATGGGCGTCCCATGTAAACATATCTTATTTTTTCAATCCAAAACCATTTGTCTAACGAAAAAAAGTCAAGAGGTTCTTTTTGTTAGCAACTAATAAGAGATTTCAAAACTAATTTTTATTGTGATAAAAAACAGTGGCGTGCCATTTTTTAATGTAATAAAATTATATTTTGGTCAATATCAACGGTTCAAAAAAAGGTAGATAATAAATTATTTCCTTTAAATTATAGCGAAATTTATCCTTTTTTAAAATATATAAAAATTAATATACCAGTACATTTGTTTTTTTTTTTGGAAGAAGAACCAAAAATTTCTACCATTTGTTAACGCCATCTAGCGGCTACAGCAAAAGTCAAAAATAATACCAAAAAGGTTTTGTAGTGCAAATTATGCTCTTTCATATGAGCCTAAGTTTGAAAATGTCAAAAGAAACGGGAGAAATTTTGGTTTGTTTATAAAAACAATTGAACTTCCCCACCGCTTCATTTTGATAGATGGAACAAAACGTTTTAAAAAATGGGGAATTTGTCAGTAAATATGAAAATGATATCGTCAATATACTTTCATTGACAAAATTCTATAAAAATCCCATTTTTCTACTTGGTGTTGGTTGTTACGCCCCTAGCGGACGTTTGACAAACTCGAAAAAAATTTTCCCAAACAATTTCTCTTGGCGACTTTTATCGATTTTTTTCTCTTTCGACCAATATCTTATCAGATATGGCCGCTCGCTACCTTTAACTGATCACCCTGTACAATAAATGTCTAACTAAAAATGAGGATGATCTTCAATACCAGTTGTTACCTATAAATAATATTCAAAAACAATTTCCCAATTGTAATAAAAAAAATCCTGCTATAACATATGATTTTGTAACTATATTAGAAGATTGTAACAATAAAATTTATTCAACAGTCAAAAGCTTATTATTATATATAGTTTTGGACATCATAAAATTATAAAAAATTGTTTAAAGTTTCTCGATTTTGCTAAATTGTATTTTAAAAGAAAGAAAAAGTTAGATAGATGCGTCAAAAAAGTGAAAAAAAAAAGTTTTATTAGATTAAATTTAGAGGTCGAATAGCGATTGTAGGGTTGCTTTTATCAAAAAATTATTGAATACCTTTTTCGTAGAGCGATTAATTTTCTATAAGATTATGTATTAATCATATCTTTAAATTATTCCATAAAAAAAGCAAAAAAAACGGAAAATCGCTCTGAGGCACCCCTTAATATTAAAATTAAGAGCTGCCCTTTTATCAGGCTTATTTTTTAGGCATCCTATATTCCACAATATTTTCAGTGGTTGTCTATCTAAGTATTTTATAAGCATAAATACAGTTATATATATATATATATATATATATATATATATATATATATATATATATATATATATATATATATATAATATATATATATATATATATATATATATATATATATATATATATAATATATATATATATATATATATATATATATATATATATATATATATATATATATATAAAATAATGATATATAAAGTATAACCAATGTAAACTGTCTATGTATATGTTTTAAGAGTTTTATCTAGTCACAAATACTTAAATATAGACATACATTTTTTAAACAGTATTACGAAACTTATGGTGCAATAAAAACGATTTTAAAATTATTTGGTTAATGACGCTATTTGAGCGGATATGCGATATATAAAATATTATACGGCCTCTATATACGATCATGCACTTAGTTACTCTTTACTAACACAATTTTTCAAATAATTTTCTACTTAGAAATCCATCTGGCACGCTTTTTATTTTCTCTCTTCGCCATGTCGATGTCGGCCGAGTTTTAATTCCAAACAAACGGCTTTTCTTGTGCAATCATCTATGGATATCTTTGCCTTTGGGCCTCTCTTGTCTTTCTGTGTCCTGTTTTCTTTTCATGTCTATTTCAAAGGCAATGCGGATAGTGGCACATAGTTGTCAAGATAAAAGAACGATAATAAAATTAAATATCTAAAAAAAAACAAATGTTGAGCCGTTGGTTTTTTTTAGATGTTTAAAATAATGTCCTTTATTTTTATGTTGACAAATAGCTGCCGGTGCATTTGGATCAAGATCCTTTTACTTAAGACATTTGACATTATTGAGGGTCTACCTATAATCTAATAAAACCTTTATGACCATTAAAATGATTTTTAAAATGATTTTACTCGAAAATGTGCTAAAATACAAAGATCGACTATGTAACGCCCCTGAAAAAAAATATGTAATCTGGGACATCAGCTACATGCATACTAGTCAGGGAAATCTACTTCAAGATACATACGAAAAGTAATTCATTTTCCGCTTCGATCTAGTTCCCAGGGCATAGATTCTGTGTACGCACAATTCGATCTTTTTATAACAATTGATGCAATTCATTGTCTTGACCTTAACAATTTCAAATAAAATAAAGTTAAAAGAAATGTCCGTACTGGGAAATATTCTACTTAACAGCTGAGTATTTGTTGGAAACACAGAAAATCTAGCAATCTTTTTAAATCAGATGTATTTTACAACCTTAGAACCTTTTTTTACTTTTTGTCTTTAATAATTACTTAAATAAATTAGTCTATTTATTTTAAATACAGTAAAACTACTTAGGACAGTCCTAAAAGGCTTAAAGCCTAGGTACTAAAAGAAGTTTATTTATTAACACGGGACTTTATACTTGGAAATTTGGGGAATAATTGAAAACTTCAGCGGGCATGACGCTCCACAGTCTAGACACTCTAGGGATAAAAGAATAGTGATGAGCAAAGCAAGACCAAGACCAAGACCGGCTAGTCTTGGTCTTGCAAGTATGTTCTTGGTCTTGGTCTTGCAAGCCAAAGGAAGGTCTTGGTCTTGCTGCAAGAGTCTTGGTGGTCTTGCTTTTTTTTTATAGTAATCATTTAAACTTAGTTATCTTAAATAAAATATATTTTTTTAATACTTAAAAATAAATAAAGATGGAAACTATATTTCTTTGCATTACAATTATAAATTTTCAATTTTAACCTTACACTGTTTGAAATTTTTGTTAATGCATATTTTAAATGTAGGGGTTAATTTATTTATCTCCATTTTTAGTTAATTGAGACACAACCCCTTTTTTATACTTTTGTGGGGGAAACATTTAAGCGAAAAGAATTATTTAAATTTTCCAAAGAACATACAAAATTAAAAGAAATACAGGAGTATGTAAAGTAAAGAATCTTTTAATTTCAACCAGTTGTGAAATTTCAGTGAAAATAATTTAATATGTAAACATTGGTTTCTGTTTAAAAAAAAAAAATTTTTTTCGGAAGTCTTCTCTGTTCTTATAAATTTTTATTTTTAAATTAGTCAAACATTTGCCAAAAAATTTGGGGTTACAAATATTTTAAAAAACATTCTGCATGTAAAAAGTGGATCAATAGGGGACAAAGCTCAATATCTAAAAACCCCGTTCATGATGGAAAAAAAACTGAATATCCAAAATTATAGAAAAAAGGGGGAAAAAATGTGAAATTTTTTTCTATTTGGGGAATTTTCCGAAGAATCCACTGCCACTCAAGAAAACTCCTTTATTTTTACAAAAATTAATTTAAAAAAATCACCACCCTGTATATTATGCTGTAAAATTCTTAAACTGTCATATAGAAACAATGTCAACGTAGAAGGTTTTTAAAAAATTTTTTTGGTTTTGAAAAAATGACGTCATTATTATTTTTTAGCATTGTTTTGCCTTTTCCGAAAAAAACCGGGGGAAGAAATTTTTTGAAAATCCTTTTGTATAAAAATTATTCCTATATGACATAAAAATATTTTTTTTTTAAAAAATTTTCCCTTTTACTTTATTCAAAAGGTTTAGGAAGCAATCTAAGGTGCCACTTTTTACAGTGGGAAAAAAAAAATCATTTTTTTTTGGATTTTGAAAATTTTATTCATTTGTAAGTGGCATCATAGATAACTTATTTAAAAAAAACATTGGGAATATAATAGTTATTTTCAGCTAACTTTTGTACCCCTAGCTTTTCTCTGTGGGGAAAGGTTTCGGGGATATCTTTTTTTTTCCGGACCATTGAGTAACAATCCTATTATTTTTGAAACATGTTATTGAATTTACTCAGTATCGTTGTTAAAAAACTGTATAAGATAACAAAGTGATTCATTTGATTATTATTTTATTAAACTAACCTATTACTTATTTAATATTTGCCTTTTTGGCAGTTCTCGCCACATTTTTTGTCATTTCTGTATGAAATACCTCTGTATATTGGATATAAAAATTGAATATTATATTTTTTTTTTTTTAAGTTGCAAAAAAAGGAGTCTTGCAGGTCGGTCTTGGTCTTGCGTAGTCTTGCACTCCTCGGTCTTGGTCTTGGTCTTGCAAGCGAAAAGGCGGTCTTGGTCTTGCTGCAAGACCAAGATCGCAAGACCAAGACCGGTCTCGCTCATCACTATGAAAGAACAATTAGAGTCCGAAATTCTGGGCCCCTTGAATTAAACTGTAAAAGGATGGATAAAAGTTGCACTACTTGTTGCTCTATTGGGAGCTGCCAGAGGGGAAATTATACTAGGAGCAGAAGCCGTGGAAATACCTACAAAAGAGCGATAGATCTCCTACAGCCCGCTGTATAGCAACAGAAGGAAGATATCGTATAAGAGTGGGATTAATAATAAGGCTAACACGAACTTTTCTGAATGGAATCAAGAATTGATTGAGAGTTAAGGAAAGGGCCATTTTCCAGACATGGGAAAAAGATTTCAAAGAGGGGTCCGATTTGGTATACATACAGAATATAAGGATTGGGAACGGTGCGAAGCACGGCTTAAAAAGGGAAACTAACAAAATTAATCATTGTATCTAATATATTTTTTCTTTATTCCCATTTAAGTCCCCTTTTTTGCTTATTTTAAAAAAAAAAAACTATATCATTCCCTTTTTTATACCATTTCTCCGCTGTTTTAATTAGAAACTCTACCTATATTTTAATCTCAACAGAATCATGTGAGCTTTGCACTAGCTTGTCAAGTTTTTGTGCCGACTTGTTGCTGGAAAAATGTACATTTTAAACCTTTATAAACTCCGCAGTTGAAAATGTTTGCGACATTTTAATTAGACAAATGAAAAGCGCATAAAATGGAGAGCATATAATGATTTCCAGCCGTGCGGTAATGGAATTGGATTTAAGTTAAAAATAAAACCGTTTTATGTACTTTTTTTTAAAATCTATAGCTAGGCGCGGATAAATAAAGTACGTAGGTTGCTAAAATGTATTGTACGTACTTGTAAATTAGTGTTTCCATCTTAGTTAATGCACTGATTTATACGTATAAACAATTTGTCATAAATGTTTTTACTTTGGGTACGGAATTACGGATTTCAATACAAGCTCTTATTAAGTCTTCTTTGAACTTAAAACGTCTACCTGATTTTTTATGTAGGGAAGTAACCCAAAGCACACAATTTTTCATTCCACTAGGAACCCACAGTTCTGTATTTCAAACAAAAATATATGCTTTACTGCAGAAGGGCTTATAAAAACAAGCGGATATGGATAATAACAGACAGCCAGGCTTTTCATTGGGGCATAACACACCCAAGGAAAATTGGCTGACATGGGAATCCAAAAAGGACTGGAAGTCCTGAGAAACCACCAGGGAACCCCCCTTTTAACGGGAAGTTCGGAAATAGAAGGCAACGAAAAAGCGGATGAGCTAGCGAGACATGGATCATCCACACCATATTTTTGACCAGAACCTGCCCTTCAAGTGATCAAAACCACATCACGAGGGCAAACCAGGAATGGATCCAAAACAAACACGAGGAATACTAAGAAATCCTCAGTAGAATAAGACATGTAAAAAGCTTTATAAGAGGCCCATTCAAAAGAACGAAGGAAGAACTACTCAGACAAAGTGGGAAAAGACTTGCAAAACAGTAGAGTTGCTAACAGGACACGATAACTTAAGAGGACACCTACACAAGATAGGCTCATATAATGGGGACCCAAGTTGCAGAATGTGCGACGAGGGGGAAGAAACAGCTTAACATATACTGCGAATGTGAAGCGTTGAATCACAAAACACAGGCATTAATTGGGCAACCAAAAATGAGCCCACAGGAATATATCAAGCAACCAGTCTCGGGGTTATACAGACTTGTAGAAGGAACAAGACTAATGGGATGATTGGTATTAAAGATAATGGGGGAGTAGGCACAAAAAGCCCAACAGGCTGCGCTGCCTCCGATAGTGAATCAAGACGGCTCCCAGGAAGAAGAAGAACCCAAAGTCGCATGGTTCGAGGTCTCGGTTATACGGTGACTTTAATTTAATATCTTTTAAACCTTAGTTTCTGTTTGACCTCCGACCAGTGAAATCACGCGATAAAATATAGCTTTTTCCGGGAAAGTCGGTTGTCATTACCGGATTTTAACCCTCGGTGATCAAGGAGAGACACTCGCTATTTAGTGGAGTCCTTCTTCGGAAATTAAGCGCTGTAAGCGGTTGAGGCCTAGATCACGGTGGTTTTTGCGTTTTGTGTTCTGCACGAGGTTGTATTTCCTGGCGCGTTCAGCCAGGGACGTCAGACTGACTGCATGCTAGTTGTACACAATACCAGTAGCAGTCCTTTGTTTGACCACCGGTAATTGTGCCTTTTGTCTATAAGATAAACATTTATAAAGTTTAATTTTGTGAAAACTTCAAAATTCTGGGGTCTTCGAGCCCGACATCCAGACTTCTCAAAGCATAAATAATCGAATTATGCTAAATATCTTTGAGATTAGTATTATGAATTTTATTCTAATTTTAAAATATTACAAGTAGAAAATTAAAATTAAAAACTGAATTTTTGCGAATGTATGAAAATTAATAAATTAAAGAACATCGATTTATTGCTTAATGAACAACAGGACTTGCAAAATTCTCCATTATTAAGGAGGAGGGGAGGGTAAGGTTAATTGGTGCAAAAAGAGGGTCATTTTTCCGTTTTTTTTTACGACACAGTTAAAATTTATTTAATAAAATTAGTGCTACATTAAAGTATATAATTCAGAATATTAAGTAAAATTTTCATGAAGAAATATTAAAAAATACGGCAATGGCAGCAATTATTTGGAAGCGTCTCGGAAAAAAAGTAGAATTGCGGTGCCCCTTGTAACTAGGTGCTGAATTATTTAAAGTCAAAAAACCAAAGTTTGTTCATTAGATAATTTGTTTTCTTAGGTAACGCTGGAAGAGTTTTTCAAAATTTCATTTTTTCACCATTTGGGAACACTTTGAAGTAAAAAACGTGATTCTTGCAAAAAAAAAAGGCTAATTTGTTACTGTAAAATATGTTTTTTTAACAAATTTGAAAAAAACTTTCCAGCGTTACCTCGTAAATTATGTACAGAAATGGTGTTCAGAATTTTAAAAGGATAGGTGCAGTAGTTTTGAACGTGCATAAGCAAGTTTTATCGGCTTACCGGTTACCTCTGTATCTTCGTTAGTTTTGCTCGGATGGCTCTTAAATTTTTACACAATATTTTTAAAAGGTTATTTATTCAAAAAATATATAAAAAATGCAAAGAAAAAAGTTTAATAACCTTACCCCCCTGAATCTTTATTAGAGTATTGTACGAGAGTCTTGAATTGCATAAATTGCATTGTATAATTATTATGACAAAATTCTTTATTGTCAAGACATATAGTATTAGGTTAAAATTTAAGCCTGTAAGAAAGTTTTATACCCTATTAAAAGCCTGTTTGATATGTTGCTCATTATGTAACGTTAATATATATTATTATTTTAATTACTATCAAATTAGAGATTTAAAAATGTTTTAATGTTCTTTATTCGTTCATGTCAATCAACGAGACACGTGTATGTATTTTTAGCTGTCAATAAGCATTTTGAAAAAAAAAACTTGGTATTATTCCAATTCACAGTGAAAATAACTTGTCAAATTATATACCTTTACAATAAGTAATTTATCTGTAGGCTGCAATTACCTTGTCTAATTGAAAATTACCATCTAAAAACATTGAATTATAAATATTTGTTCGGTGACCACATAAAATAAAGGGTAAATAGTTGATTTAGAATTAAAAACTACGTATTTACTAACGATGTCAAAATTTTTTTTAAATACAATTTAATCTCTGCTCGAATGGCAATTGTTATATATATATATATATATATATATATATATATATATATATATATATATATATATATATATATATATATATATATATATATATATATATATATATATATATATATATATATATATATATATATATATATATATATATATATATATATATATATATATATATATATTTAATATATTTTATAAGACGGGCCCGATTTTGCACGATGTTTTATTTTTTGAGGCCATTGCTAAAAACGTCTAAAAACTCATTTCCCAAAATTTGGTTGCGAAATTCGAAAGTTTACCCGGTGCGAGTATCCGTTTTTTGCAAAATTTGGCCACTATTATTTCAGAGCTTGTTTAAGGAGATATCAAGAGAAGATGCACTAAAAAAAAAGCGCGATCATAGGATAATTATATGTTTTTGCGGTCGCTGAACATGATGCAACCATTAGTTTTTCTCTCCAATCAAGATATCTTTTATAATTTAGGAAAAATTGGAAAAAAAAGGAAAAATGAAAATTTTTACTTTTACTGCTTAAAATTTATTGTTTAAAATTTGTATTTATCGACAAGCTATAGTCAGGGTTGTAGAGAAATAAAAAAGCTTTAAGATGCAAAAAGCCCAGTGTGATTTGGTTAAGATCACCCCAAAATACAAGGGGAGTACTAAAATTGTGCAAATGCAAACGACATCAACATTACGGGTAAAGGGTTTAATGACTCATGAAACGAACTTTTGTGGTAAATTTCAAGTTTCAAAACTTTTTTTGAAGTCCTGAACTATAGATCAGCTTGGCAAGGTACATATATATGGACATTCAGGATAATTAACTTGCAGGTAAAAATAACCAACTTAGAAAATGAAGTGAAAACATGTTTTTATTGAACTTGCACGATATATAACTTTTCTTCTTAAACAATATAATGTGAAAATAAAATATTATTCTCATTTACAAATTAAACTTTTGTCCTTCTATAAATTTCAGAAAAATTAATGGATAACATTAATAAATATATATTTTTTGTACATTAGCTCATAAAAAAGTTCACAATCAACAATTTGTATCTGTACTTTTTCTTTCTTCTGTTAACTCATACTTTCCAGACATTCTATAATTTTCTTTTTGGAACAAGAAGAAAACTTGTTTTTATTAACATCAACACTGTGTATTAAATTTGAGTACCCCTCTTCGCTTGCAGTGAGTCTCCCGTTTAAGCTTTTTGATACATGTACGAATCGTTACGCAACGTCGTTCGTAACTTTAAAGCATTTCACTTTCTGCAACCCCGCAAGATATCCTTTATCCCGCGACCACGACAAGGGATTCTTTTTTAAAAAATTTGTGGATATATTCATCAAAGTGAAGAATTCTCGGGTCCTCGTGGTAATTCATTTTTCCAGGCTTAATTCAGGGATTGTTTCTGGGGCCAAAATAATTCGATAGCCTTTGGTCTGTCAACTTTCCTGCTTCAACGACCGGACCATGCCCTTCTTCTGGGCAATGCTTAGGCGCGCATCAAAAAAAGACAAACCAATCATGTATTCGTTCAGGTATCAAGTATGCCCCAGAAATGTTTTTATGGCAATATTGGATATTGTCTCATTAACATTTTGCCCATATCTCTTGATCGCTTTTAATAATCTGATGTCATTCTCTGGAGCCTGCGTAGCTAGTTCACATGTAAACCAGAATTCCATGTATATGTCCATTATAAAAAATACAAATTTGTAAAGCGCAAATTTACCCCAAAAGTTCGTTTCATGAGTCATTAAACCCGTTACCCGTAATATTGATGTTGTTTACATTTGCACAATTTTAGTACTCCCCTCGTATCTTGAGGTGATCTTTACCAAATCACACCGGGTTTTTTGCATCTTAGAGCTCTTTCATTTCTCTACAACCCTGACTACAGCTTGTCGATAAATACAAATTTTAACCAATAAATTTTAAGCAGTAAAAGTAAAAATTTTCCATTTTTTCTGTTTTTTTTCAATTTTTCCTAAATTTTGAAAGATATCTTGATTGGAGAAAAACTAATGGTTGCATCGTATTCAGCGACCGCAAAAACATATAATTAGCCTATGATCGCGTCAATTTTTTACTGCATCTTCTCTTGATATCTTCTTAAACAAGCTCTGAAATAATAGTGGCCAAATTTTGCAAAAAACAGAGACTCGCACCGGGTAAACTTTCGAATTTTGCAACCAAATTTTGGGAAATGAGTTTTTAGACGCATTCAAGCGTTTTTAGCAATGGGCCTCAAAAATATAAAGACATCGTGCAAAATCGGGCCAGTCTAATAAATAAATATATATATATATATATATATATATATATATATATATATATATATATATATATATATATATATATATATATATATATATATATATATATATATATATATATATATATGTAAATTTAATTAAAAATACAGAAAATGATATTATTATAAAATCTGACGATTTGACCGTGACGGAAGTGGGTCAGCTCCCAAGTTGAAAAAAAATTTTTGAAATTGAGGTGTTTCTTTTTCAAAAAAATTATTTAAAAAGTTTTAAATTATAATCTGACATTGAATAGCCCTCAAAAAATAATAAAAAAGGTGATATGCATTATGTATCCCGCTTTTACGACTCCTTCTCCTCACTCTTTTATTGTCTTTCTCCGCACTTCTATACCCCTACCCCTCGGCCGCCATGATGCCTGGAGCTGATCACAACAGTGGTTCGTGTTTAATGAAAAAATCGTTTTCTTGTTTATTAAAATTTTTCCCCAAATATTTTATAATAAATTAAATGAATGCATATGATGAATAACTGCTTTTTATGACGAGAAAAAAAAAACCTTGAAATGATGAACGATTTTTTCGGGGGCGTCGTTAAATTTAGATAAAGGTAAATTGAGGAATCGTGGTAAAAATTTTTAATTTTTTTTATTTGTCATTTATACAAAAAAAAAAATCGGAAAAATTTCCGCCAGAGAAATATTCAATAAAACATATAGAGTTACAGACACCACTCACCATTTTCTTCAATGTTCGTAATTGGGATGCTTGCAACCCCTTTCCTAATCAGAACTGCGTAAACCCCCCATACGGCGAGATTGTGTTAAGCGGAAGGGACACTTTCGCCTGTAGCCATGCCACGTTTTGGCTGGAAAATGTCGAAGGAAGTGGAGATAAATTTTGTTACTGGAAAAAAAGATTCCAGATTCACGAAAACATGTTTTTTTTCACCGATTTTTTGGGAAAAAAAGAATTTCAGATTCAGGTATGTTTTTTATTGCTGTAAAAGGGCAGAAAGAAATCAAAATTGTTATTAAATATCATTATTATTTAGCCAGATTCCCAAAATTTTGACGAAAACGATGTGTCGGACTGAACTTCCAGTCGAAGAGGAATCCTCTGACGAAGACAGAATTTTAATCTTTTCATAAGTATTTTTTTTTCTCACTGTTTGTAATTTGAATAAATAAAGAAACTAATTATAAAAAAAAATAAACCTAAAATTTTATTGAAAAGTACTCAATTTTTTATGAACCCGTTGATTTATTAAAAAAGTTGAATTTTAAAAAATTTTAATAAATGTTTTGACCCAAATTTTTAGTTTTTGCTCAAAAAAAATTAAAGTATAGATTAGAATCTTTGAGCTTAAAGAGCTCAAAAAAAAGTGTAATAAAATTTAGAGCTTTTCCAATTTGCAGAAATTACAAATGGCTTTGCTATGAATTTTTTTTTTTAATTCTTTTAAATTGTCAGTTTTCCCAAAATTTCCTACAAAATTGTCAGATTAGCCGGGAAATTACTATTTCGAGTTGAATCATCGTATGAAAATTTAAAAAAATTTTTTTTATTAAAAAAAGCAATTTTTTGGCTTTTTTTGCAAAAAAAAAAAAAAAGATTTAAGTCATTTTCAAATCGTCAGATTAAGTAAGAAAAACTTGCCCCGCCCCAAATAATAAGCCCCTATACAAGCCGGAGAAATACATTTTATACTATTCGTTACGAAAACGATCCGGCAGATTAATTTTCTCCGCGTGTGGACCCTTCCTCGAACATTTATCACTTTTTTTTTTAAAATTTTTAAAAAAATTTTTAGCCCCCACTAAATGGAAACTTTATAGGACTTTTTCTTATTTAGCATCTAATCTTAAACATAGATTCTAAGTTGGCCCTTAAATTTAGCATTTGGGCTCCCCAATTTTAAAAAAGGTGTTGTCCATCTTTGAAGATGAGTTTTTCCATCTTGATATTGGTCTTGCATATGTGGAAATGGAAATATTTCCGGAAAATATTTCCATGGAAATAGAAATAAAAATTTCGGAATGCCCCGAAAATTTTTGAAATATCGAAAAAAGAAATTTTTTTTAAAAACCCTCAAAACAAATATTTCTATATATTTCTAAATTTTTGAGTAAAATTTACAAAAAAAATTTTAAAAAAGATGTATACTATTATAGAATATTTGTTTTGATGGTTTAAAACGCATTTTTTTTTTTCGATTTTCCAAAATTCAAAGAACATTTTTGAAAATTTTTAATATTTCTATTTCCATGGAAATATTTTCACTGGAAAATTTCCCTTTACTAAATGCAAGACCAATATCAAAAAAGCCCCAAGGCTTAATTTTGGAAAAACCTTTTTTGTAGGGGGGGGCCCCAAATCAAAATTTTTAGTGTTCCAGCGGTTAGAAGATCATTGATTGCAAAAATTAGATGCTAATAAGAAAAAGCTCCCATAAAGTTTTCAATTAATGTATAAATTTTCAAAATGAAAAAAAAGTGATAAAAAAAATGTTCGAGCGCGTCAGTTTTTGGAAAGGAGATACCCAAAACTTTTGTCCACGGGAAAATTAAATTTCCATTAAAAAAAGCAAAAAAAAAAAAATGTTTTTCTCCGGCGTGTCGTAAATTTTAGGTATTTAAATCGTCCAAAATTTTTTCTTCTTTAAACGACGTTTGGCTAAAGTCCCTAATCAATTTTTGCAAATGCAAAAAAAAAATTTTTTACTTTCAATAAAACTGTGTCCCCCCTTTAAACTGACAATTTTGTAAAGGTTTGTTTAATCTGACAATTTAAAAGAATTTAAAAAAAGTTCATGGCAAAAGCTTTGCTGAATTTTTTTAAAATTTTAACTGCTCAAATTTTGTTTATTACACTTTTGTTGAGCTCTTTAAGCTCAAAAAGATATCTAATCTATACTTATGAATATTTTGAGCAAAAAAGCTCGATACAATTTGGGAAAAAACACATTTTATTAAATTTTTTTAAACTGCCCTAACTTTTGAATAAATCAACAGATTTTCACTCATATTAAAAGAATACTTTTCAAAAAAAATTTTAGGTTTATTTTATTTTTATAATTAGTTTTTATTTATTCAAATTACAAACAGGAAAAGAAAAAAAATTTTGAAAAGAGTATTAAAATTCATTGGTCTTCGTCGAGGATTCCTCTTCGACCGGGAAGTTCAAGTCCGACACATCGTTTTCGTCAAAATTTTTGGGAATCTGCGGCTGGAAATAATAAATATTTAATAAAATTTTTTGATTTTTTTTTCTGCCTTTGTACAGCAATAAAAACATACCTGAATCTGAAATGTTTTTAAAATATCATAAAATAACAATGTTTCGGAGATCTGGAATTTTTTTTCCCCAGTGAACCAATTCATCTCCAACTTCCTTCGACATTTTTCCAGCCAAAATCAGTAGGATATGTCACTTACGAGGCGAAAGTGTGCATTCCGCCATAAACAAGCAATATACTTCGTCCTTAGTAAATACGACGCAGTTCCTTTTTGAAAGGAGGCAAGTTGCAAGCATCATAGTTACGAAATTGAGAGAAAATGGTTGGTGGTGTCTGTAACTCTATATGTTTTATTGAATATTTCAACTCTGCCCGATTCACACTTGATAGTTTTTTGCCGTATAAATGACAAATAAAAGATTCCATTGTTACCAACGATTCCTCATGTTTTTCCTTTGATCCTAAATCAGCGAACGCCTTTTGAAAAACTTCTGATTTCATCATAATCCGCGTTTTTTACCTCGTCTATAAAAGACGGGGAAAACCACATCATATGCATTCACTGATTTATTCATAAAATATTTGTTAAAATATAATAAACAAGATACGATATATGTACATAAACACGAACGCACTGTTGTGATCAGCTGTCCAAGGCATCATGGCGTCGAGTAGTGTAAGAAAGTGGGGGAGAGAAAAAGAAAAATAAAAAAGAGTGAGAAAGAATGAGAGTCGTAGAGCGGGAAATACATAATGCATATACAACGCTTTATTTATTATTTTCGAGGTTTCGGCTTATCGAAATCGTCAGATTAAAATTAATTTTTATACTTTTAATAATTTTTTAAAAAAAAAAAAGAACTCGTCGAACATTTCAAGTAACGATTTTTTTTGCAACTTTGAATTCGCTTGATCATCGTCACGGTCAAATCGTCAGATTTTTAATAATATCATTTTCTGTATATTATTAACTTAAATTTTTTTTAATCTGACGCGCTCGAGAAAAGTTCTGAGGGTTCCCGGATTTTTTTTACTAATCTGATCAATCCAGAACATACGACACTATATTCAGGGCTCATACCTGCTGAAAGTACCTAACAAGGTACAAGGATTCTCCCTTACTATTAAACTGCCACGCTTGAACCAATCCCAAAATCCCCTCTTGGGCTCCCCTACTATTTTGATTGTTACCTTGACAGAAAAACAATAAATGTTGGAAAGTTTTGAACACTCTGTATATTAGATCAACTCTCCCTTTAGTTTGTTCAATATGTCTCTTTTATGAAGCGTTATTTTGCGAGAAATAAGTTTTATAAAATGTTTACCTTACATTATTGATTGCATGTAAAATGCATTATGTTATTTTTGTACTAAAATATTGCAGAGAGGTAGCAAACAAGGATATCATCATATTCATCATAATATAAAAGTGTTAACTGTTAGGTTAATTTTTATAACAAAAAGGTAACTTCGGCTTGTTTTGGTACTTATTTTATGGTCGGGTAAATAAAACGTAGGTTATTTTCACTACCAATTGGTTTTTGTTGAAGTTTACCCCTTTGTTTATACGTAGGAAACTGGTACCTGGGCATAGAGAGTGAGTATGCTATATCGAACATGGGAACTGGCAGATCTTAAACAAAATAAAGAACAACCCCCGAAATATCAAAAATATGTACCTATTTTAGGGTGGCAAGTCTACCACCGTTTTCAAGATAAAATCTGTAAAAGTTTAACTGAAAATTAAATATTTAAAATCAAAATTGTTTTATTTTCGATATAAAAGTTTAAGAAATTTTCTCCTTGTAAAAAAAAAAAACTTTTTTTTTTTTATGGAGCACAAAGAAAATTTCTTTTTTCCGAAGCGGCATTATGAAAGCGACAAGATTAATTATGCCTTTAAACTTTTATTATTATTTAACTATAGTACCCCAAATAAAGGCAACAAAAGTTTTAATCTTATGCAGTTGCTTTATCTTTTCATTTGACTAATTAAAATTTCTTAACAATTGTAAGTTGCAGGCTCACTAAAGGCTTTTATCGTGATATTGTATTCATCTTTAGAAATAACGTAAAAATAAAAAAATATATATATATATATATATATATATATATATATATATATATATATATATATATATATATATATATATATATATATATATATATATATATATATATATATATATATATATATATATATATATATATATATATATGCACAAAAGACTGCAAAGAATTTAGACGACAGTTCTTTATTTTTCCCGTAAATATTTTTTTTAACGTTGTTTGGACTAAATAGAAATGAATAAATACTAAATCCCTCCTTTCCCACTTGATTTCTACGTTTATCTGTTTTTTATTACATTATTTAAACCTAATTTTAATTAGGCTAATACGGATCCACAGAGTTCAGAATATGTATACTTGGAAATAACTTCTACTAAATTTTCGCCTCAATTTAGCATAAAAAACTCTTTTGAACTAATTGAAAAAATTAAAGATACACAATTACCGGACAATGCTAAATTGATCTCATTTGACGTCAAAAAAACTATTTCCAGTGTGCCACCCAATGAGACAATTGATATTGTTGAAAAACTTTTAATTAAGAATAAGTGAATCCAGTTATAATTTCAGAAATATTAGAATCCTTAACTGTTAGCTTTAAAACAAAGTTTTTTTAGTTTAATGGAAATATATATTCTGCTTTACAGGGGTTAGCTATGGGAAACCCCAAGTCCACAGGTGGCGGAAATGTTTTTGAGTGAACTGGAAATGAAATTGATTAATCATCCATTATTCAACATTAAATATTGGTTTAGATATGTAGATGATGTCTTATTTGTTTACTGGGGCATCCAGACAATTGGTCTTTGTTAAATTACCTAAATAAT
>JAHBCN010007581.1:0-42768 GCA_019359885.1 Listronotus oregonensis | reverse complement strand
AACTACACAAAAAATTATTACATTTTGGAAGTGCATACTGCATATGTTTTTACCTACAAATTAAATATAAACCCATGACATTAAGGAAACTCGTTTTTTTAAACAACTTCAAACAAATATTAGTTTCATTTTTAATAGGGGGAGTAGGGGATACCCTAGCTGTTTCTCTCCCCTTTTTTATTTCCTTTGAAAACTTCCCAGACATACATTTAAAGCAACATTTTAGTGATATTCTTAGCACGTGCAAAGAATGCACATTTTTTATTGGCTTAAAAAACATGTGCAAGGAAGAATGATGGAAAATTTCCGGAAATATATATTTGGAAATATTTTCGGAAATATATTAGGAAACTTTGGAAATATATGGAAATATTGGAAATATATAAATAAAAACTAAAAAACTCAAAAAACTGAACATTTAGTAAAAGTTTATCATAGGTAATACCATAAATAGTCAGATTTGGCGGGATATTTTGAGAAACGAGTTAAATTTCCGAAGAAAACCAGGCAAAAAATATCTGGCTCAAATTCTAGGTTAGAAACCGTAAACTTACCGATTTTTTTAGCCAGTTACTTTTTTTCCCTTTTATCCGATAGCAAATTTCGATTTTTGACATTTCAAATGGGATTATTTATACATGAGTGGAATTGTCATATAAAAGTTAAAACGCAAAATACATTAATATAGATAAAAATTTAAGTATTAAAAATACAAAGAATTACAGTAAAATTTTAAAAAAAGTAATTACACACGTCTACGCGACACAAGTTGTGCAACTTGATCAAGAGGCATATTAGTCCAGGGCATTTAGATCAAAATCGCCCGAATAGCGGAAATTTTTCTAGCCAGCAGATATCGAGATAGGTATTTTTGCATTGTGTTTAGGAAGGCCCCAAAAAAAACACCTGGGAAGCCTTTTTATGCTTTTTTTTAAAAATCCCTTTCTGGGTCGGAAAATTTTTTCCCAAGCACCTTTCCTTGCACCATTATAGGAACGACGGGAAACTCGGAAAAATTGCTCAGAAATCGTTACTCGGGGGTTTTCAAGGCTGCCGAACTCGATTCTGACATTAGAATTACCCGGGGATGCTCGGGTGTGAATTGGGGGGGAAATGGCAGCTTCCCTGAAAATCGCTCCAAACTCGTTACTCGGGGGTTTTCGGGGACGCCAAAATCGCTCCAAAATGGTTCCTCAGTGGTTTTTGGGGATGCTAAATTAAATTTTGGCATCAGACTTCCCTGGGGGTATAAATAATAAAAATTTAGATTGAATATTAAATAACTAAATATTGGGGTTGGAGTGCTCACTTGCATGCAAGCATTGCGATGGCAATTGCTTAAATCAAAAAGAGACTTCCAATGGGGCCGAGAATTGTGACGAGGAAGAAGATGAAGAAGAGGAAGAAAACGAAGAAGGGAAAGAAGATAAAGAACGGGAAGAAGAGGAAGAAGAGTTTAAACAAGATTTTTAGTATTAAGGTTAAAAATTTAAGTTTATAATAAATAATTTAAGATTAATAAAAACTCCTTTTTGTTATTTAAATAAAGTATAATTTTCATAATTTGTGATTTTCACTTTCTTCTTTACCATTTCCCACGGAGCCACCCCCGAGCGCCCCTGGGGAAGTCTAATGCCAGAATTGAATTCGACACCTCGAAAACCCCCGAGTAACGATTTTGGAGAGATTTTCATGGACTATTCCGCCCCAGAATGACCCCCAGACAAACCCACAGAGGGACCCCCGAGCATCTCCAGGTATTTCTAATGCCAGGATCGAGTTCGGCATCCCGAAAACCCCAAGTAACCCAAGTAATAAGTTTGGAGCGATTTTTAGGGAAGCTGCCTTTTTTCCCTCAATTCACTCCCCTGACACTCTTACAGAGCCACCCCCGAGCACACCAGGGTAATTCTAATACCAGAATCGAGTTCGGCAGCCCCGAAAACCCCCGAGTAACGAGTTTGGAACGATTTTCAGCCATGCTGCCATTTCATCCCCAATTCACCCCCCGGACACCCCGACAGAGCCCCCACCCCCCGGGGAATTCCCAAAAGTCAGAATCGAGTTCTGCAGCCCCTAAACCCCGAGTAACGATTTCTGAGCGATTTTTCTGAGTTTGCAGTCGTTCCTATAATGGTGCAAATAATGATGCAATTGGAAAATTAAATTTTTTGGCCATAATCCCCGCCCTTTTAATAATTTTAATAATACCATAAAGATATAAGGTATTTTTATAGTTTTAAAATTTTCTTGACTGAAATTGGCATATGATAAGTGCCATCAAGCCTAAATATTTTTAACTTATCATAAAATTTGTGAAATATAATCGAAAAGTTTGTAGTTGGTATGTACAGCCGTTTCTATAGTACCCTTTATGGTTCCTGCAAAAATTGCAGGAAGATATAAAAATGCAATAAAGTATTTCTTTACTTAAAAACAGTAAATAAGCGGCGCTCTCCACCTATAAAACCAGAAGCAGTAATTACCTGAAATAAAGTTTAAGCGTGTTTTTCTTTATTACCAATGAAAGTTTACTCCTGTTGGGAAGTTTAGTTCTCTTCTGCCGACACGTTCAGCGTGTAAAATTTCATCGACTAACGATTACCAAACTTTCCTAATGAACCCTAAAAAGTATTGAAACAAGAAACATTTTATTTAAGACATGTTTCCAGCGTAGCTATAAGGTCCCTAAATAATTAGTAAATTTTACTAATGTTGTCGCCCTTTTATTTTTAAGTAGGCGCGATATATGGGTTTGCGAAAAATGAGGAGGTAAATATCGAAGCAGCGAATAAAGAAATTAACAAAATTTTAAAAGACGCACAAAAACGGTGGTGTTTAAAAAATAAGAAGCCAAAGGACAAGCTTAGTGAAAATACAAAAAGTCTTATAAAACAGAGAAGAGAATTAAATTTCAAGCATACCACGAATGCAGAACAACTACAAAGGGCATCAGGAGAGATATAAGAAAGTTTAAATCGGAAGAAATAGAAAAGGTTATTGAAAACAACAAAAGTTTGAAGGTCCTACAAAAAACATCCCCGGGCCAAAAACATCTGTAAGCTGGAAAAATGGGAGGCCGTACTACCTCAAATAAGGAAGAAATTTAAAGTTGGTTGAGGACAGAGCTTTACAAAGAAAGAAACACAATCGCCTGAAAACTTGTCAGTACAAAAAGAAGGTTCCCGAGGATTATTTCAATATTACCTAGTGAGATAAGAGCATCGCCGGAAGGAAATGGGAAAATAAAGCCAGGAAGAAGACAAAATTTTATTAGTCTATTAAAGCAGGGGAAAAATTGCTTAAAGAATTATCAGGCTTTTTCAATGATGTCTTCTGGGGGGAACAACACCCTTCCCAGTGGGATAATGCTATAATAATCCTAATGCACAAAAGGGAAAATTAAAACTGGGGAAAACAAAACCAAAGCTTATTGTACATGTCTACAAGCTCTTTATGAAGATTATAACTAAGCGTCTAACATCAAATTAGATCTATTTAAACGTGAACAGGCGGGGTTTAGAGAAGGGTATGGAACAAACGACCACCTTCAAACTATTAAGACCTAATGAAAATGCATCGAATATAACAAGCCACTTGTCCTGTTTTTATAGATTTCGAGAAGGCTTTCGACCTGGTAAATCCCAACACAAAATGTTGCTAGCGCTGGCGGACTGTCGTATTGATCATCGATATCTTCCCCTTTGAAAAACATAACCGGGCAACTGCATGGAAGGTTACATGCAGACACAAAAATTTCAAATCGAAAGGGATTGTAAAGGGCGACAAACTCGAAACTGTTTACCACCGTATTGGAATATCCTAAAAGAAAACTAGGAAGAAATGGGCAAAATATTGACGGAGACTGTTGAGCCACATGAGGGGTTAATGACATTGTCATAAAGGCCAAAAAGTATTCGGCCTGTTGAAGACCTTCCAGAAGGTGCAAGAAGTCGGTTTAAAAAAAATTTTTACGAAGAGCAGTGTATTTCCCTTTGTTAGGCGAGAATATCTCAGTTGACGGTAGGAGTATTGAGCGGTTGCCTCATATAAATATTTGGGACACGAGATCAGGATTGGGCGAGATAATCAAACCTGCGAGCTAAACAGGAGAATAGGCTGCGTGGGCGGAATTTGGAAAGCTTAGGGATGTCTTCAAATCAAAATTCCCATATGCCTTAAACGGAAAACATATAATCAATGTATACTGTCAGTACTAACCTACGGGGCAGAAACGTTAACGCTTACCAAAAAAACGCACAAGCTGCGAGTTGCTCAGAGATCTATGGAGCGGTCAATGCTGGCTGTCTCAAGAGACGGATACCTAATGTGACTATACGACATAGGACGGGTGTGACCGATGTCATAGAGAAAGTTGCAACCTTGAAGTGGACCTGAGCTGGCCATTTGGCATGAACAACGGATGGAAGATGTACAAAGCGTATTCTGGAGTGGAGACCAAGGCATGAAGTCTATAGGAACAGAGGCAGGCCACCAACAAGATGGACGGATGATTAAGAGAATCCGGGGAAACTGGATACAGGACGCACAAGACCAAAACGTTGGCAGACACTAAGGGAGGCCTATGTCCAGCAGTGGGCGCGAACGGCTATTTGATGATGATGATGATGCGATATATAATACATACTGATTAATAAAGGCAAAGGTTATGATGTTAATAGACCAAACGTTATCTGTTTTGGTTGGAGGTATGAGGTAGTACGCATATTTATGTTGGAAACCTTAAGCCCAGGCCCTCCCAGTTTTTTTAAACAAATTAAATAATTCTGGGAATTAATGTCACTTTTATCTACATTGTTTTCCTAAATTTTTAAACTAAACAGTTGGGGCCTATAACTTTGAATGAAAAAAACTAGAAATAAAGGCAAAAATTTAATAAAAATTATCCAATATGAAAATTTCCTTCGTCTTATTTTTGAAATGTCCATAGTTTTTTCCCTCCCTCCGTACCCGTAACACCCACTCCAGTTAGTATTCCAGGCAACGTCTAAAAATGTTGCGCCTGTCAGTGGCATACCTAGGAAGGCTGAATGATGAATTTATTTGGTTTTTTTGTGAAAAAATTATCCAAACATTCACGACTGACTGACATCACGTAAACGACCCAAGTCCAGCGGTTTGTCAGTTTATCTATTGTATTGCTAATTTAAAATTGGTACTTTATGATGCAGTAAATAAGGGGTCATAAAAATGCACAAAAACTTTAAAACTGTGCAACAAATGTATACATTATTTGGGAATAGTATTAATAATTAAATATATTTTCAAATTTTGTATCTCATAATAAAGATGGATAATCTCAACTAGATAGGCAGGACGATTCGATGCCATTTTTGTTCCAATGCAGATAAGAAAAATGAAGCTAATAAAAAATAAAAAGGTTAAAAACAACAACTTTATTAATTATTACGTTACCCTTAAAAAAAATACGAACCTTTGCCGCCGCCTTTAAAGCACTTAAGTCTTAGGTCATCGTTATTTTAAATGCCTAAATACAATACTAGGTCTGTCTAAAAGACCTTAAAAAGTTTCGGCATGAATTTAAAGATTTAAAAATGCAAATAAATACTGTTTCAGATAAATGGTTTATCAACCCGGAACGTATTTTACCGTGTACTAGACATCATCAGTAGTCAACTGAGATCGTGTTTCCTTGAAATAAATAAAATTCCTCTAATTTTGGCGGCTTGCAACCAATTTTGCAAAACTTGTATTATACCGATTTATTAAAAAAAGCTTTGAAATTTGCTGTATTATCCAAAACATATCTCTTTTTTTAAAAAATTAATTAATGTTTCAAAATTTTCTTTTAATATAAAGCAGAAATTTAAATATAGACTGAAATTAATAAAATTATTATATATATTTATATATATAAATATATTATATAATATATATATATATAATATTATTTATAATATATATTTGTCCAAAAAATATACTAAATAAAAAATTTTTTTAATATTTATTTATTATATTATTATAAATTTTTATTTTTTATTTTTATAAAATAAAATATATTTAATTTTTTAAATTTATATATAAATATATTTACAAATATATAAAAATTTATAAAAATTTTAAATAAAATTATAATAAATTTTATAATATATATTTATTTTATTTTTACAATTAATTTTTATTATATTTAATATAATAATATAATTTTTATAAAATAATATATATTATATTATATTTATAAAATTTATTTAAATTTAATATATATAAATATAAAATATATATAAAAATAAAAATTTTAAAATTTTAAAAGGGAAAAGGCTTTCCCCCAAAGGGATATAAATAATATTAATTTATATAAACTTGTTATTTCAGTTTAATTTTTTTTTTTATTTAGTAATTGAGCACCCACTTTAAAACTTTAAAATAAACAAAAAATGTAAATCAAAATTAAAATAATTTCTGTACATAGTTTACGTGGTCATTTATTTCAAAAAAAAGTACCTTTTATTTTGTTTTTTTTTACATTAAGAAAGGTCCCCGTCTAATAATAATTGGTCACAGGCCTCCACATTGCAGTACGCCACTGATTTTTACTGCCTTTTTTGTTTATTGGTATTTTGCAACAACCGTAATGCATTTTGCAATTTTTAACCAACCCCACCTTATAGAAAATTTAGTTACGATGCTTCTCTTCCTTTACAATTTTTCTTTACGACCAATACTTACAAAGTTATAAGCAAATAATGTAAAAATAAAGCATTTATTTTCTACATTTAATATAAACCCCCACCTTAAACTTGCGGGGAAAAGTTGAGCTGGTTTCCCTCTTTTAAATAATTATTAAAAAAAAAAAGTTAGTGTGCTTTCCCCTAAAACAAAACAGGGCCCATACCGATTAACTGGTGACGTCCCCGGCATCCAGCGTTGGCCCTTAAAAAATTTTTCGTGCCAGTCCACGCGGGACAGCACTGGCGGAAAGTCCGTAAACAAATTTTACGACATCCGTATCAACGCGGTTGTTGGACAGTTAAATCCCGGTTTTTTTGGCGAAAGCGGAACCTAGGGAAAGGTTTTTGACGTCTTCACGTCATTTTTTGCCCCAGAACCGCTACGCCCTGTCGGAGGGGTTTAATAAGGGTTAAGTCAATTAAAAATTAAAATAATGGGATTCCCTTTTTTTTAAACTTCTTGTAATTTTTTGGTAGGGAAACAACTATTTATTGTAGTTTTTTCATTTATTAAATTCGAAATGGATGAATTAGTACTTATTTTACATCATAAGGAAAAATTTCTTTTACATTTACTTAAAACACTACTGTCTTATTGAATGGAAAATTTGGTTTATATCTTATCTTTTCGACTTATTTTTTAACTCAAAAAGACTACATTTTTTAAACAAAAAATTGTTTTAAAAGATTAGTATTAAGTTAAACGCGTGATATACGAAAACCCGTTTCGTTTTTGGGGATAGGGGGGTTTTAAATTGGGGGAAAGGAAAAAGTTAAAAACGTATGTTGCGAAAAAACCCTTTTTTTTTTTCGTTCGTGGTTTTCCCCTTTCCCCCAAGTATTCCGGCAACGTCACTTGCGCCTGTCGGGGGCATACCTGGGAAAGGGCTGAATGATAAATTTATTTTTTTTTTTTGTGAAAAAAAAATCCGAAAATTGACGACTGCACACCCTTTTTGCCCCAAGTCATTTTTGCTAGTAAAAAATTTCATGCCGAAGACTGGCGCCAGTTAATCGTGTAAATCGGCCTTTAATATTTAATAAGCAAAAGGCCGCTAGTGAACGTATACATTATTTTTATGCATGGATTTTCTAAATATTTTTATTTTATCCAGTGCTACCTTTGTTTTTTTTTAAAGTTTGAATAAATTTTTCCCTTTTAAAAACTCTTGCGAAGGGTAAAAAAGTTTGAAATTCAAGTCCCATTCCTCGTCCTGATATTGTTTAATCTAGAAAACTTTTGTTCCACTTCTGATTTTAATTAAGAAAGTGTTTTCTTATTGCATTTTTTTCTGTTGATTTTCATTTAAAAAAGACAGACCCATTCCGTTTTAATTTTTAAAATCTTTGGAATTCTTTTAAATTTCGTTAAACCCAAAACAGACAATTTAATGAAAGTTGTATTTAAAAATAAGAATTTAATTATGTTTTAAATACCACTTTAGGATTACTTTTAAAAAGAAATTTGTTGAAACTGAAAGAAAAAGAAATATATGTTTTGGGAAACATGGCCTTTTCTGGTAAGTTTTTTGATTATTCTATGAATGGTATTATGAATTTTAAGAAAAATGGGAACTTTATAAAAGTTATCCCCCCTTTTTTGGGAAAATTATTATGTACCCTTATTAAATATTATGTATCAAAAATTAAACTTGATAAAAACAAAATATTTCATTTTCTATAGCCCCGATATTTTATTAAAGAATTTTGAATTAAGGACAATATTAAAAAGGCAAAATTTTAAAATAAAATTTTTTGAGGGACAAGTCTTTTTCCTTTTACTGGCTTCCCGAGGCCTTGTTGAAAATTGTATGATTTTTCATTTATCTTTTAAAATTATTAGTAAAAAAATATCCAAAAAAAAAAATGGAAAAATATAGGCAACTTCAACTTTTAAATGAAACACCCTGTATATTATGCGCTACAACAAAGATTTTTTCTATTTTAAAATATATACATTGTATTTTGGGTGAAATTTTTTAGATATTTTTGGGTTAAAATTTTTAATTTACAAAAAGTTTATTATTATCCCGAAAATAAAACAATAAAATTGTTATTTCTGAATTTGGTGAGGGTTTTTTTCTGTAATTTTTTTTTTGTAATTAAACATTGGTGCTAAAGTGGGGAAAACTTTTGAATAAATTTTTTTTAAAAAAAAGTATAGTATGGGCAACCGAAAATGAGCCCACAGGAATATATCAACAGACCAGACTCGGAGTTATACACACTTGTAAAAGGAACAAGACTAGTGGAAAGATTGGTATAAAAGAAAATGGGAGTATGTTCTATACAGTCTTTCTCAAAGTGGGATAACGCCCCCTTGTGGGCGCTGGAGGCCTAGAGGGGGCGTAAGGGACCAGAAAAAATTGGGCGCTGATTTGATTTTGGGGGGCGATGGGTGATTTGTAACGTCAGCTACTTCATATTTTAAAATTCAATGAAATTTAAAACCTTTCACTACACAACATCCATTTATTAGTTGATATATTAAATATTTAATATTTTAATGCGTTCACCGCTATTTATATGTTAAGATATTTAGTAATAGGTATCAAACACTGAAATATATTCGTGTCTTCAAGTGTCGCAGGTGGGGGCCCACCTCCGAAGACACGTGTTAAAAAAATGTATATATTCTTGCGGTCAAGCAGAGCACTTGCCGAACGCGGGATTTTTTTATGTACCTAATCTAGTAAAATTAAAGAAAAATAAAATTAATCTTAGAATGTTTAATTATAATTCACGTTTGGAGCAAACAAATATTGGACGATTTATTTGTGCAATCCTGTATTTTTGTCCGTCAACGTTCGTCGGTCCGAGTTTTCGGAGTGCAGGTGCCCAAATACAGCGGCTTCGCTTGCGCGACTGACGTGACTAGAGGGTGTCGTTCGCGAAGGATTCGTTCAAAAAGAGCAAACGTTTTTTAAACCCCCTTGCTGGATCGCTCTGCGATGAATAACGAACCTAGTTTTGTTTTATGTGTAGTCATATTGTCGGTTCGAATCAGTTTTTTGGGTATATACCTATTTGGCAATTAAAAGAACTTTTTCTTTGTTTTTTAAATATTTTTTGACCAAAGACTTAATTTGGAGGTTCATTTGTAGGTTTTATTGATTATAGTTTTTAAAAATTTTATTTCAAATATGTTTTAAAATAATAATTATACCAAAATAAAATACTTGCAAATAATTTCTTTATTTAAAAAAAATATCACAATTTTTGGGTTAATTTTAATCGAGTCCGACCGGCATCGCATCTAATAAAGTGAATCGGTTGCGATCAATCTTTTTTATTTAATGCATCAATGAATTGATTCAGTAAAAAAAATTCGAACTTTCCCCCCCTCTAGACGTGACGTTTCGCCGCATGCACGCATCTCACTCGCTCCCCTCGCCACTCTCCCCCTACCCCGATACTCTTAATATTGTAAAGTTGAATTATAATTGCTCAATGTTGATATTTTAAATAAAGATACTCTTAATATTGTAAGTTGCAATAATAGTGCTCTCTCTGGTAGGAAAAGTGTCGTTTAGAATATAGGTTTAATTAAATTCCAGGCGAGACTAATATGTTATTAAGATTTTTAAGGTGACAAAAAAGTGGGGCGCTACAAAATAACTGATTTTCAAAGTGGGCGTTAGACAAAATAAGTTTGAGAACCTCTGTTCTAAGTTTTGTGGTCGATTCATGTTTCAGTTTGTTTTGTTTTCTCGCCTTAATACTTTTTGGAAAATAGGACTTCTTCGGTCCAGGTCCTAAGGTATAACAAACTGAGCCTGCTCAGCCCTATTGACCCCTATGAACTTGCAGATTGCCTGCAACAAAAAAGAAGAAAAAACCCCCCAAAAAACCAAAAATCAAAATTATAAATCTACGTTTCTGTGGCAAGTCGGCCACCGTTGTCAAGATAAAATTAAAAGAAAAAATTACACTAAATTTTAAAAAAATTTACTTTATAAACTTACGAAATTCTAATAGCTTTTTACTTTTTATAACGTTTTGTCATAATGAGATTAGGTTATTGAACTGCTATATTGATGCTACACATCTATCTTTGTTTAATAGAATAAATGCACTCTCCTTTATTTTACGGTTTTTGAAACAAGTTTTCTTTGGATAGAAGCATTCCAGTTTAATACGTGGTTGTTATAAAGTGCATGTTAACAGATTTTTAATTTGTGGAATTCTCTGTTTTTAATGTACGTTCTATATTCTTTTATACGTTTAGCTAATGGCCTGGAAGTCTTACCTATATAAAATTTATTACATTCACAAGGGATCTTATAAATAACATTTTTCGTGTTTTCGTTAATATTGTATGGTTTTGTTTTTGTTACGTGAGATCTAATAGTGTTTTATGTTTTAAAGATAGTACGAATATTAAATTTATTACCTATTCGTTGAATTTTATTTGATAAGCCAGAAATATATGTAAAAATTGATTTGTAATAGGTATATTTTGATTTTGTCTTAAATTTGGTTGTTCAAATTTTAGAAAGCATTTGTTTATAAAATCCAGAGGATAATTATTTTGAACTAAAATATCTTTTAAATTTCTTTTTCGTTTTCTTTGTTTTGGTCAGAACAAATTATTTAAATTCTATTAAAAATACTTTTTAAAACTCCTTTTTTTACCATTATTGGGTAATTAGAGTTAAAATATAAGTTTCTGTTTGTATGTGTAGGTTTTCTGTAAATTTTAGTTTCAAAATTATTTACATTTTTTTTATTAAAATATCAAAAAAAGAAAGTTGTGAGTTTTGTTCTTTTTCTGAAGTGAAATGAATAGTGGGTTCTTGTGTATTAATGTGTGTAAAAAAACTATTTAGACAATATTCGTCATGTTGATAAATAGAAAAAATGTAATCTATATATCTCCATCATACCCCAAAATCTGGACCGAAAAAGTCCCATTTTCCAAAATGTAGTAAGACCGAGACCAAGACCGCCTATTCACTAGTAAGACCAAGACCAAGACTGGGGTATGCAAAACCAAGACCAAGACCGAGGAGTACAAGACTACGCAGGACCAAGCCTGACCTGCAAGACTCTTGCCCTTCTCCGACTTATTTTTTAATATAATAATATTCAATTTTCAAATTCAATATACAGAGGTATTTCATATAGACATGTCAAAAAATGTGTCGAGAACTGCCAAAAAAGGCGATTTTTTAATGAGTAACAGGTTTCTTTAATAAAATTATAATTAAATCGATCACTTTGTTCTTTTATACAGTTCTCTAACAACGATAACAAGTAAATTTAAAAACATGTTTTAAAAATAATGAGATGGTAACTCAATTGTCCGACAAAGCTCGATATCTCCGAAACCGCTTATGACAGAGAAAAACTAGGGGTAAAAAAGTTATAGGAGCTAAAAATTACGTTCATATTTATAATGTTTTTTAAAGTAGCTGTCTAGTGATGCCACTTACAGGGTGTATTAAAAATTTCCAAATTCCAGAAATACATTATTTTTGTTTCACACTGTAAGAAGTGGCACGATTAGATTTCTTCTTAAAAAACTAAGATATAAATGTGAAAGTGATGGAATAATAAATAATATATGTATTTGTCATGTCATATAAAAATACTTTATATATATATATATATATATATATATATATATATATATATATATATATATATATATATATATATATATATATATATATATATATATATATATATATCACATCCGGTTTAGACGAAAAAGTCAACACAATGCCAAAAGAATAGTGATGACGTAATTTCTGCCAAAACCGATACAATCATATTTAAAAGTCATCTATGTCGACATTGTTCCTATATGACAGTTCAACAATTTCCAGCATAATATACAGGAAGAAGTTTTTTTATGGATTTTTTGCCAAAAATATTTAATAAATAAGGTTAAAAGCTAAAAATAGGGGAGTATTCTTAAGTTGTATCACAACCAAACATACTGAGGAAATGGGAGATTAGGCACAAACAGCCCAGGAGGCTGCACTGCCTCCGGTAGTCAATCCAGACGGCTCTCGAAAAAAAAAAGAATATTTGTAGCTGTATTCGATCGAGAAAAAGATTTATTTATTAAGAATTATGACACATATAAATTGTAGGTTTTGTTTACTTATAATTTGCATTCATTTTAAAATAAAAAAATACACAAACTTACTCCAGTATTTGCTTAACTAAACTTTTAACTTTTTCTTTTTAAACTTTGACATTGGTTAGCGATAAAATTGTTCATATTACAGAAATAAATGAATTATTATTTCAGTTATGGTTTAGAAAAACACTGAGCGAGATATGAATTATTTGATCTTAACTTTTTTACTCTTTTCGCAGTATATTGCAAATTCCAATGGTAAGTTTTCTCTATATAGGGTAACCTTAACCATCTGCCATTTATTTGTTTTATCTGTTATAAACGTTTTATAACTGACCGGTCAGGCCAATCATATGTCGTTTATTTACCACACATTAAAAATATTATTATTATTATTCTTAGGCGTCACCTCTTGAAAGGTACAGGGCAGTGGTGGATTTACGCAAAGGCTGAGTAGGCTGAAGACTAGGGCGGCAAATATTATGAGCGGAAAATTTACGATTAATTAAAAAAAAATAAAATCGTAAATTTTAATAAGATAATTAATGATTTTGCAGAAAAAAAAAGATTTGAAGTAAATTGTTAGTATAGGGTTTTGCCTACAATTAAATAATACATAGTTCAAAAAAAACTTATTTGTTTTACCATTTTAATTTATATTTTGTTTTTAAATTATGAAATTTGTTTGTTTTATGGCATTGTTATTTAATTTTCTGGATGATTCATTTTTGTTAAATGTATTTATTTAATTTTTTTTGAATTACTAGGAAAGTCCAAAAAATATTGACATATTAAAGCGGCAAAAATATATTAGCCTATGGCGGGTAAAAAGTTAAATCCGGCCCTGGTACAGGGGAAAAACGGGCTAAGTCAAATTTTATGATTTTGAGAAGAAGCAATTTTAAATTTTAAAGCGTAAAGTATTTGGATTAATAATTTTTTTTAACCAATATGTTTCCCAACTATCTTAGATCTGTGGGTAATAAAGTGCAAGCATTTTAAACAATTATTGATTGGAAAATCAACAATTTATTGATAACAATTTAGTTTTGTGAAATATGTTTATTTCACCTAATATCCAGCGTTATACCTATATAACCAATATACTCGTAGTAAAATAATGTTCGGTATTCTCACATGAATCTGATCACCCACAATAAAAAGTTAATAGTTTGATTAGTGTATGAAATTACGCTAGATTCTCTTTTTGTTTACTTTGAAAAGTTTTTTATGGAAAAGATTTTTTTTATATTAACAGTTATTTATGCACCAGTAAGATAAAATAATCTTAGGCTTCTTTTCCACAGAACTTTAAGAATTCCGCATATTGGTGAATGTTTCGGCTGAAATTGGTATTAAACACAAAATGACACAAAAGCGAGCACAAAAAAATCCATCCCTAGATAGTTTGGCAACCACCCCCAAGGTAAAGGGGTGGATTTTTTTTTGACCACAGGAGTCGATAAAAAAATTATTTCTAAGCAAAAAATGTTCTATGTATTTTTTTTTTTGTAAAATGCATACTTTTCGAGTTATTCGCGATCGAAAGTCGGAGTTTTTCGTCGATAAAATCAACGTTTTTAATCGCTTTTTTGCAAATAACTCGATAAGTATGCATTTTATCAAAAAAATATAAAAAAACAAAATTGTAGTTTAAAAAAACAAATAAAATGGCTTTTTGTAATTGCTGTATGACCAATACAAACCAAGTTGTGGTTTGTTAAAGGTTAGCTGTTATTCATCAAACACAAAATTTCAGAGTTTCAAAGGCAAATAACGCGAAATCTACGTATTTTTTGAGGAAAGTTAATAATAATCTTTGAAGCATTTGCAAAGAGCTTTTTAAAGTATGTATTATAAAAGTTGAGTAAGTTATGATTAAAATAAGATTAGACCAAACTTTATTGAGTGCAAAAATCTTCCAAAACAACCCCTAATTGACACCCTAATGAAACTGATTCGTAGCCCTTTATCAATTCTCTATGTATCATAAATATATTCTAAAATTTTAACCGATTTAAATTGCTTAATTTAAAAAAAAATGGAGCTGCAAGTGAAAATCAATTTTCAGAAGTTTTAATAAAAACTGACTTATTTTTGAAAATAACTCGAAAATTAAAGGAGATACGTAAAATTACAGGTACTAAATTGTAGCTTTTTAAATTACAAATATTTTGCTTTTTTAAAATTACTATATGACGAAAATTAGGTGAGATATAAACGTTTAAAACGCGTGTGTATAGAAGAGCACTACCTTGTTTCAGCCCTTTAAACTTACCCCTTTAAAAAAGTAAGGGTTTTAAACAGTTTTAATATATAAAACCTTATAGCTCTTAAAAAACTAACAAAATAGTTTTTTAGAGAATATTTTGTCACAAAAACTACATAAGTTAGGCCTAAAAAAACATTTTTTGGAGCATTCTAAAAGGGATTCAATGCTTTAAAAAAAAATATGCGGTTTTGTACTATTTTTTGCGCTGTAATATTGTAAGGGGTGTATTTTTGAGGATTAAAAAAATTACAACATTAAATTAGTAATACTTTTGAGCTGTCACATTTTTTAATTACAACTCTGTGACAATATGTTATCCCATGGTAAACATTTTTTTTTTATAAATTACAATAAGGGTTCATTTACAAGGGTTAAAATATATTAAATAATGTTTTAAAAAATTAAATACTTATTTTTCAATTTATATGAGCCTAATTTTGTAAGCCTAAGCATTAATTAAAGGTTTTTGCAATAAGGGCTAGTTTTCACTAATAAAAAAAAGCGACCTTCAGCATAAGGGAGATTTAAAGAGGAGGGTGGATTAAGCCTAATTCCAAATTTTCATGCAAAACACTGTGATAATATATTAATTTTTTAGGGTAATTTTTTTCTTTTTTAAACCATAATGGTAATTTTTTTTAAGGGTGAAATATTTTAAATATTGTTTCAAAGAAACAAAATACTACTTCTTTAACTTATTTGAGTCAAATTTTACTTAACTTAAGCTTTAATGTATAGTTTTATAGGTTTTAGTAATAAAGGGTAGTTTTTACCCCTAAAAAATAAAGAGCGCCCATCGGCATAATATAGATAGAAAGAGAAAGGTAAGTTAAGCTAAATCCCAAATTTCAAATGCAAATCTATGCATTTTGAAAAAATTGCCAGGTTTTTCACTTTTTATAGCTTTGATTCCTGAACTACACACGCTATTGCCCCCCAGGGGAATATTTTGATAAAGAAAATTTTCATTTACGAAAAAAAGTTATTTCCTCTTCTTCTCACAGAAAATCTTAATTTCAAAAGCAAATCCTCAATTAGTATTTTTTTTTAATTTGATCAAATCCCAAGTTTTGCAAAATTATTAGGGGTTTTTTAAAAACCATAGCCTATTAAAAGAAATTTTCTCAACAATTTCCTTATGCTAATATTTTAGATAACTTTAATTTCAAGAAAAATGCAGATATTTTTGCGGTATTTGGGATTTGCCGATAAAATTTGATCAAAATAATTTAAAAAATAAAAATAGAGGATTCGCTTTTAAAACTTGGGTTTTCTCTGGAGTGGGGAGGGAGAACTTCTTTACGCAAATTTCCAAATGAAATGGAAAATTCTAGCTACGCCAGTGACGGAAATGCTATATGTAAAACACAATAAACGAACTTTTTAAGGCTACTACTATTGGAAAGACTACTACAATAAGATTCCTTTTAATGCCTTTGAAGCAGGACTGGATGTCAACAAAGAAATAATTTACATAGGCCAAGTATTTATAAAAAGTGATCCATACCAGGGTATTTATCCAACAAGAATTATTAGGGGAAAAGATGTTTACGCTCCTCGGTATGGCGCTAGGAAAGCTGATAACTTTGTTCAGGTAAGAGTTTACCCAATACCAATAAAATTTTAACACCGGTACTGTTTTAATAATGAAGTAGAATATCGAGTGCTCACAAAATTGGTGGGATTTTTTACTGATAAACGTCATTTTTTTGAACATATGAATAGCTTTACTGGTTTCCGGTTTCACCGAAACTGACTGGAAATTTTGATTTTTAAATGAGACACCCTACTTTTTTGTTTTTCGTATTTTTTCGTTTTATGTCCAAATGCGTAATTTTTTATTTGGTTTCATCCAAATTTTAAATTTATTATTATTATATTTTTTTTATCTAGATTATTATGATCATCTTAAAATCACTTCACATACTTTACCTATTTTCAGAAAAATACAAACTCAATTGTATCCCGTTAAAATTTTTAGGTAAAGGGCTTTAAACTACCCTCATGATAATATTTTTGTCCTAGCTTAGGAACTAAAATGGAAACATATTACTTTAATAACCTAACTAAATGCAATATTTTGAAGCGAATGCGACGATGTAAAATACTACGTCATTTTCTACATTTTAAAATTTTTGTTTTAAAATGTAGGTAATACATCTTTTTTTGTACTGAATTAGTTTTACCCGTTTTCATGTATCTTTTTTACAAGACCTTAAACTAATTTTAATTTGGGTTTTAAAAATCTTATCTGGTTTAATGCTCCAAGACACAGTCATGTACGGTGTCACGAAAAAACATCATTTAATCATTTTGGCGTTACTTTTGAGAATAACCTTAACTGGCAAAAACAAATTACATCCATAGCCTCGGTTGCTTCAAAAAAGCTTGGATTCCTCTTTTGAGTCAGAAAGTATTTCTTCCCGTCTTATCTGTATACTATGTGTGTATTCCAAATTAGACCATTTACTCATCGACGGGCATTTTTATAGGTATTTTCACGGCTTTTGTTCCGAGGAATTAGCAAGTATAATTTATCTGACAGCTCCTAACAGAGCAACACGTAGTGCCACTTTTAAGCATCCCTTTACAGTCCATCTTGGAGCTCCAAACTTACCATTTTCTTCGTTCCGTCATCCCCAGAGTGTCCAGACTTGAATCTGCTACCAGCAGAAGTTTTCCGTTCTCTAAATTTCCAAATATTTAAGAGTGCATTGACGCCACACCTAGGGGTCGGGCGAAAGAACGCGGAGACGGTGGGCGGAGACTAAAAAACTCCCACTACCACAATTTTCGTATAGCCGCATTAAAAATATTATATTTTATTTAGGTTCTTCCAAATTCGGTGTATCGATGCGATGTTGTTTCCGATTGCAAGCCTTCAGGCGATAACGTTTTTCGGTAACTATTTTGCACTTAAATGACATAAATTATACACCATTTTAAAGGTAAGGAAATAATCTATGCCTCTGCTGTAACGGATTTTTGAAATATAAGTCGAGTTAAGAAAAAATAGTATCTAAACATGACCGATTTTAGGGTGACATTCACTTAAGGAAATATTAAAAACTAAATCCAAATTTAAAAAACCATTACAGCAGAAGCTTAGATTTAAGTGTTGGCTTTCATATAGTTTTTGAAAATTATAGATAACTTATATCGTTTTTGAGAAAAACATTATGCCCCGAACCCCAAATTGGATCCAATTTTCGCGGCGCGAATGGACTCTTAACTCTTGTGTAAATAAACTCCCTCTTACCACACTTAAGACACCCGCGGTACGTTAGTATTGAAGCCTCAGCCTTGGTGGACTGTCCCAAGATTTAAAAATAAAAATAAAAAATGCTTATGTAAAAAATTCTCTAGTTCCGTTAAATATGTTCATGTTACCTGCATGAGGTGATACTATTTTATTGTCCTTTTATACAAATTATAAATTTATAAAATATTTTATGAGCCTAAAGCACAAACAACCAGTCTAAATTATTTTTATCTTTTAAAAATAAATGATTTATTTTTAAAAATTTTACCACCCTGTATTTCAAAAGTAAAGACGTTTAGAACATACTGTTATATGAAGTTTTCTTCTTAAAATGAACCCAAAAATTGCCTTCTTAAATATTAACGTTCAATTAGAAAACATCCTGTATAATGTAAAAAAATTAGTAACCATAATAATTGATTTCTCGTAAACAGTTGATTTTATCGATATCAATCAAGAATACCTTATTTTAGTTTAAGGTAAAGGCTACTTAAAAATAATATTGTTGAGTCTTTATTATATAGGGTGTTAAAAAATTGCTATTACTGTGTCAGAGCTAGTCCGTCCCTAACAAACTAAATATGCCAAATATGATTTAATGGGTTTATTTTAAGAAGTCTATTATCTAGTAACCATCATATTAAAAAAATAATAATTTATGCTTAGTATTTTAAAAGTTATTTAAAAAAACGATTTCCAGGGCGTCCGTAATGTACCTGTTCTTCGTAGGGAGGGTCATGGGAAAAAAGTTTATGGGAACTTGTCATAATATTTTGGGGTTTTTTTATTAGTTCCAAAAGATTTTTCCACATATTCTGGGACACCCTGTATATATTATTGTTTTTGGAGTTTTTAACGTTTTTAACAAGTTCATTTTCGAATATTTAAAGTCAAATTTAATTTTAAAGAACACGTCAGTATAAATCATTAAACATAGATTATAAAATACCTACCTCTGAAATTTTTCACGTTTGGGGTTTGACATTGTTCGGTTTACACAAACATTTTAACGAAAATAAGATACTGCTAAACCAAAATAACTCGTCCTAAACCTGCATATTAAAACTAAGATTCTTATAAAAAGACCTTATTTTACAATGCATCTGGAAACTCAGATGTCAAAATAAGGTGACATTAAAATGCCTTATTTATCTGTGCGATAGTACTAAACCAATAGGTTTACTGAACCTGATTATTCCAAAAGGTAACGCCCACAAGGTAAATTGACTCTTTATTTTCAAGAAACATGGGTTCCGAAAACAAAAAAGGAACTTTTAAAATTTGCCTGGCCATAACAATGTGATAACTAATTTTAAAATATTGAAGTGCAGCGTTGCCAGATCTAACTGAAACCAATGGCAACATTGTAATTTTAAATAGAACAACACATTTTTTATTGCGTATTTGGACTCTACTAAAATTCTAAGTAAGTTTTGTTTACATTTTTTTAAACCCATATCTTACCGTTTTTAAGAAAATAATGAATCACTATTTTTTTAAAGGAACATCACCATGTTAAAAAGGTTTAATATTTACGTGCCTAACCGAGCTGGATACTGGAAATTTTTGGGGTTAGACAATGCATGTATTTAAAAGATTTACATGCTATTATAGCAATATATCTTACAGGGTGTCCCAAAAAGTTTGGATTTTTACCGATATTAAATAATGATTAAAACTATTTTTTTTTAATACAACATACTGTATTTTATTCCATATTCGAATAGACTAATTATTTACCTACAAAATGTCCATACATCTTTCTATACCCATCTGTCACCGTTTTTTAAACACAATTTTAATTTTTTAGGCATTTAATCCTTATAAATTAAACAAAATATGTAATTTTTAACTCTTATGTCAAACAGTTATCAGGACAATTTAAAATAAAAACTTCCATGGCCTTATTATATGGTAAATTATAAATTAAGCCGGGGGTTTACTGTAAATGGTAATTAAAAACAGGAAAAAAAAAATTATTTTTATTTAAAAAATGGTGGAGATAATTTATTTTCCCATTTTGTAACCACAAAAATCCCATTTTTTACATATGGACATTTTTAATAAATTATTGGTCTATTAAAAAAGGAAAAAAAATACATTTAATGATTAAAAAAAAAAACTTTTAATCATTATTTTATCTTAAAAAACAACTTTTTTAGACACCCTGTAGGAAAATTTCTATAATAGCATGTAGATCTTAAATACATGCATTGTTTACCCAAAAAAAAAAATACTATCCAGCTCGGGTTAGGGACGTAAAATTAAACCCTTTTGAATGGGGATTTTTTTAAAAAAAAAAAAAATAAATTTTTTAAAAAAGGAAAATTAGGTATAAAAAAAAAAATTATCTAGAATTTTGTGAAGAATCCCAATATGCAAAAAAAATGGGGTTTCTATTTAAAATTACAATGTTCCATTGGTTTCGGTTTATCTGGCAACGCTGCCCTTCCAAAATATTTTTTTTAAAGTACATTACCTTTATGGCCTGTGCCAAATTTCATAAAGTTCTTTTTTTGGTTCCCCTAAATTTTTAAAATTACACCCAAAATGAATCACCCTGTATAGTCTCTTTTTCAATTAGCTAAATTTAAAGTTTTAATGACAATTAAATCAATTCAATATTAAATTAAAATTTTTAACGTCACAATAAATATTTTTTTTTTTCAGATTCTTTGCAGGGTGACCTGAAAATTTTGAGTGGGTACAACAAAAGAACCATCTCCCTCTTATTAAAACTAGCGGGAAAAAGCGTGGAGGAGTTGAAGCCAAAATGGGTTAAAATTTGGGTAAAAACCAAGGAGGACAGGTCATTGGGAAAAATTATGTCAAATTTTTGGAAAAGAAAGGGTTTTTAAAAAAAGAAATTAAGGCCCTTTTTTTGAATGTTAACGTTAATGATATACCAATGAAATTACCCCTTAGTTATGTTTTTCTATTTTAACTTAAAAAAATTTTAAAAATAAAATCTTTTAAAATTTAAAAAAAAAATTAAAAAAAAAAAATTAAAAGGTTTTTTGTATTTTTTTTTTCCCTACAAAATAAAGTAACTTTTTTTATGTGTTTTGTATTTATGCCAATTCCCCTTTTAATGTTTTTTTTTAAAACTGAAATTTTTTTTTCCACTTTAGCGATAAAAAATAAAGCATAAAAATAATTAAATTTTTTTTTATTTTTTGTCTTTTTTTTTTAAATTAAAATTTTTATTTTTTAGTTCTTTAATTTGAGCTCACTTTCTTTTTTTTTTTCAACTTCTGTGGGGGGAAATGTTTTTTTATTAAGGGGTTCTCGAGAAGCCAATATTATTTTTCTTGGGCCCAAAGCACCAGACTTAACGAAATATTTTTAAAAGGCAGAAGGGGGGAAGGAATGCATGGTGGCACTTTTTGTAAATCTTTTTAAAATGGTTTTAAGACTTTTTGGGCTGTCCCCAAAAAAAAAATAAATAAAATTTAAGTTAGTTTATTTGAAATAAAATGTATTAAATTATTCGTTTTTTTTTTATTAAAATTGACTGGCAATTTGGGTCTCATTATTTTTTTATGGACTCCTTGCATTAAAATTTGTTTTGATTTAAAAACAGTTAAATCTTTCTTTTTTTTTTTTAAAAAACCAATCAGCGGGTTTAAAAATTTTTTTTTAAAAAAAAATGTTTTCGTGGTAACACGAAGCTCGTCCCTATTTCGTTGTGTATAGAAACAGATCTTTTGTATCATATAGATAGATCTGTTTCTGCCCCTTTTTTTTTTCCAATAACATATTATAAAAAAAGGTATAATGACTAAAGAAGAATTTTATAATCACCGAAAATCACAGGTTGGCTGAATTTATTCCAAGGTGCATTATATTCATCCGGGGAAATAAGTGGCATTAGTGGAAAAAAATGGAGAAAATATTGTGTTTATTTCATAAAGAAATAATGGGGTATAAATATGTTCTATATTTTTTGGGCGGATTCATGTTTTAATAAGTTCGGGGATTTTCTCGATTAAAAAACTGGGGATAGGACCACTTTGGTCCGGGTTTCCCGGGGGTATGGCGACGGGGAGTGGTAAACCTTTCGGCCCTGAGCTGGCAGATCGCGTGAAAAAGAAAAAAAAAAAACAAAACTTATCTAGGTTTCGGTGGCAAGTCTGCCGCCGTTATCAAGATTACCTGTTGACCTTGACATTTTGTTACAGCATAGAAAAACCCAAAAAATAATAAAAAAATGGGTATTCCACTTAAAAATTAAAAGTTAATAGTGGCTTCTCGAAAGTGGAATATCACGGCACGTCAGCGGTATTTCCGGCGAACGCAGAATGTTATTTTTACTCTAGGTTTCAAATTTCATACAGTCCGTCCCATTAGTTCGCAAAATAATTAGTCATTCTTGGACTTTTGGAAAACACTGTATGAAGACTTTGTAAAAACTCTACTTAGGTGAATATTGAAAGGATATTAGTGAATGTAAATACCGGTTTAACGCTTAAAATCTTTTTAGGAATTTCTATAACAAATATTTTTTTTATTTTTATGTAATTAAAAGTAATATTCAGAAAATTTAAGATTAGGCCCAAAAAGCCCAGAAGGCTGCGCTCCGGTAGTAAATCTAAATCAGTCTTTCTCAGAGTGGGCGATAACGCCCCCTTGTGGGCGCTAGAGGCCTAGAGGGGGGAGGTAAGGGACCCAGAAAAAATTGGGGGGCCTGATGTGAAAGGGGGGGGGATAGTGATTTGTAACTTTAGCTACTTCATATTTTAGAATTTACTGAAAATAAAATCCTAAACTACACAACATCCATTTATTAGTTATATTTTTATCCTATTTTATTTTAAATATAAATTAAAAATATATTAAATATTTATTATTTTTATGCGTTTACAACGCTATTTTATCTTAAGATATTTAGTAATGGTACCAAAACTGAAAGATTTCCTTCTTCAAGTGTCAGGTGGGGGTGCCACCTCCAAGACACGTGTTAAAAAAATGTATATATTGTTTCGGTCAACAGAGCACTTGCCGAACCGAGATTTTTTTTTGTACCAAAACTGTCAGGTGCCCAAATACGCCGGGCTCCGGGCTCTGGCGACTGACGTGACTAGAGGTGTGTCTTGCAACATTCGTTTAAAAAAAACGAATCAGTGCCCGATTCAAATAAATTTATTCGTTTGAATCGTTTTTAAACCACTTGCTCATCGCTCTGGATGAATAACGAACCTAGTTTTGATTCGTTTTAGGTCACTAAGTCAGAATTGGACTCGAACTCCCAAGATTCGGAATTCGACTTTTTTTGACGGCCCCAAAACGGTCGTTTTTGACCTGACAAGTGGCGACGTCTTTATATTTCGGTTTTGTTCACATTACCAGAGGTGTATTAGGCAAACAATTTATGCTTATTGTCGGTTTAAATCAGTTTTAGCTATATATCTATTTGGCAATTAAAAAAACTTTTCTTTTTTTAACTTTCTTTTGAAAAGGGGGTAATTTTAGGTACATTTGTAGGGTTTTTTTGTTATAGTTTTTTTAAAATTTTTTCCAAATATATTTTTTAAAAAAATAATTATAAAAAAGAAATAAATGCAAATAATTTCTTTATTTTAAAATAACTATACATTTTTTTTGGGGGAATTCAAAACCGACCGAGTCGACCGGCATCATAATAAAGTGAATCGGTTGCGAACGAATCTTTTCAAATGAATGAATCAAATGAATTGATTCAGTAAAAAAATCGAATTTTTCCACCTCAAAATTTTGACGTTCCGCCGCATGCCCCGGGCCCCTCGCCCTCCGCCACTCGGCCCGCCCTCGATACTCTTATGTTGCGCCACAGTGTTTAAACCTGGATTAACTTAAGCTTTTTTTTGACTGTGACAAATATGACATATTTTTTTCACATTCTCAACACTGATTAAATTAATCCAGGTTTAATCACAAATGGCTATTATTTTAAAGTTGAATTATAATTGCTCAATGTTAATGATTTTGAATAATAGATACTCTTTAGTAAAAACTTTTTAATATCTCTCTCTATGAAAAGTGTCGTTTAGAATATAGGTTTAATTAAATTCGGGGGCAAGACAAATGAGTTTTTAAGGTAAAAAAAAAAGGGGGGCGCACAAAATAACTGATTTTCAAAGGGGGCGTTAGACAAAATAAGTTTGAACCTCATCTAAATGGTTTCAAAAAATAAATAAATAAATAAATGTAGCTAAATTCGATCGAGAAAGAAGATTTATTTAATCGATACATTGATCATTCACGTATGGATTATGATACATCTATATAAATTCCTAATTTTGTTAACTTTTATTTGCATTTACTTCAAAATAAAAAATACACAAACTTACTCCAGTATTTACTTAATTGAACCTATTATTTTCTGTAATAATGGGGGTATCTGTATATGCATTTATTTCTTCGAATACTCTTTCTACTGATTAAACTTTGACATTAATTGGCGATAAAACTTGTATAGATAATAAAAATAAATAAATTATCATTTTAGTTATGTTTTAGAAGAACATTGAGCGAGATATGAATTATTTGATCTTAACATTTTTACTCTGTTCGCAGTATATTGCAAATTCCGATGGTAAGTTTTTTTTTGTACATGGAATCAAAACCATCTAAAAATTAACAATTTTAGCCATTTATTTGTTTTATCTGTTATAAACTTTTTATAGTTGGCCAGTCAGGTCGGTCATATGTCGTTTATTTACCACACAATAATATTGTTATTATTATTCTAAGGAATCACCCCTATAAAATAATACTTATTACAGATACAAAACATATTTTTGTAATTAAGATTTATAAAATATTAAAATATATCATTAAAGGACATCACATTTCTTTCTAAAAATTTTAAATATTCTTATTCTGTTTTCTATTAAAAAAGATCATGCTCCAGCTGTTAAAATAATCATAATACTCCCTATTTACTACTGTGATCAAAAACTAAGGTGAATATTTCATTTAAACTTCCCGCGATATGCCGATTGGGGCAAATTGTTTTATTTTTAAGTTGGTATAACTGCTAGTAACAACTGGTAAAAATTTGACGTCTCTAACATCATTAGTATTTAGTTTACGCTTGGTTTTGTGAACAAAAAAAAGTTGATTTGGCGATTTTTACAATGTATGATTTTGTTGAGCAACGAAGTGCAATTAAATTTTGCTTGCGAAATAAAATTTATTCTGCCAAAACGTTCGGTCGCAAAAAAATGTGTATAAGTGATATAAGGACTTCAAAGAGGGCCGAGAACATGTTGTTGATTTAGAACGCTCTGGACGACCATTAACATCAATTGACAAGCAACACATCAAGAAAGTAAAGGATTTAATGCTTGAAAATCGACGATTATTTATTAGAGGCCTTGTGGGTATGGTAAATATATCATATGGATCGATTCAAGCGATTTTGAAGTATCATTTGGGTCTCAGAAAACTGAAAACACGTTTGGTGCTAAAATTTCTTAATTTCATGGAAAAAAACGACGCAGATAAATCTGTTCAGAGATGCTTGTCAACTATAAGGACGTTATAAAACGTATTAATACTGGTGATGAGACTTGGACCTATGCATACGAACCGGAAAAAGAGCCAACCAATCGAGTGAATACAATAACTCCTACAAGGAGTTATTGGTGAATACCGTGCAAAAGGTAAACGAGGGCCACGAAAATCAATGCAAAGCCGTTCAAAAATCAAGGTCATGTTGAATGTTTTCTTGGGTTATCGTGGTGTAGTCACTATGAATTCCTTCCACCCGACCAAACAGTCAATACGGAGTATTATTTGAATGTTAAGCGTCGTTCGCATTAGGCTATTTGCAAGAAACGGCCGGAATCATGGCAAGACAACTCTTGGTTTTTGCATCACGATAATGCACCATCTAACACTGCATTGGTTAATCGAGACTTTTTGGCCAAAAATCCTACTCATATCATTGCTCAGCCACCGTATTCGCCTGATTTAGCTCCGTGTGATTTTTGGCTGTTCCCAAAACTCAAAAGACCACTTCGAGGACACGTTTTAATCGATTAAGGAGATTCAACTGAATCGCTACTCATTGAAGGCCATACCTGAACGACTATTTGCATGCATGAGGACTAAAGAAACTGTTGGCCAAGTGTATTTTATAGGAGGGGGATTATTTTGAAGGGAACGAAATAGATTTAAAAGAATAAATAAAGATTTTTGATTTTATGACAAAATTTCCTTAGTTTTTGATCACAGTAGTAGAGCTCGAGTCTAAAATTAATTCAACCTAGTTTAAGAATTTTTGTTTTCATTTTTACCAATAACTCTTTTTTTATATTTTTAAGCTCAGCTCTACTTTTCTAAAATTTGGACAAATAGACCTTTTGGACACAAACATAAACTTTTTATTTTTTTTATAAATAAACCCGACCAAAGGAAAATTTTACCTATTTTTTAATTTACGCAATAGTTGGATTGTGTAATTATTTGAGTTAGAAAAACTATCTCTATTACTAAAGTAAACTATTTTTTGGAGATGCAGGTCATTACTTGAGCACAGCGCTTTAAATAATCAGAAAAATGTCCTTTAAAATTTGATTACTGTCGATGTTGTCCCCCTTATTGGCAAGGGCGTAGCTAGGATTTTTAAATTGTTTTATCTAAAAAATGAAACATGGGACCCCCACAAAATATATACTACACGCTATTTGCCCCAAGGACAACATTTTGGTAACGAAATTTTTATTTTCAAGATAAAGTTGATTTCTCTCCTCCTCAGAGAAAATTTAAGTTTTAAAAACGAATCCTCAATTTGTATTTTTTTATAAATTTGATCAAATTTCAGCGTCAAATCCCAAGGTTCGCAAAATTATTTAAGGTTTTTTAAAAACCATGGCTATGAATTTTTTTTTCACTCAACAATTTTTTTATGCCATTATTTAAAAAAAAATGCAAATATTTTATATTTACAACAAAATATACAGGGTGTCCCAAAAGTAATGGGACATAGAGCAATAGCTGATTCCTTGGGTCATAGTAATGCAATTAACGTGTGAAACTTTTAATTTTGTTTTCGTTTTTTTCATAATAATTTCTTAACTAAATGACCTAGCTGTACAAAATTGAAAATTTGGGAATTCTTTGAGGCAAGAAATTCAAATTCAATCATATTTTTGATATTGCTAGTAGAGGGCGCCAGCTACGGTCTACCGCACTTGTTTTAGATGGCATAACTTTTTTAAGCTTACTATATTGACCTGTTTATTAAAAAGAAGTTACTATAATTTCCTCTGCGTCAAAAATGTATACCTAATTTAGGTCTCTAGGAGCAACTGTTTTCGAGATAAACGCACTTTAAAGGACCCCGCAATTTTTCTATGGAAAATGGGTTTCGGCCAGTTGTTTTTAAACTTTGCAAAGTAATAGTTTTTAAACCCCTCTAACCCTCCCAAAATCACCCTCAAAGGTCTCCAAATCCCCAGTGACCTTGAAGGCTGTGAATGGTTAGATGGGTTTTTAGGTTCTGTGCCTGTGGAGACTTTTGATCAGCGTGTTGAAAACCATCACTTTACAAAGTTTGAAAACAATTAGCCAAAACCCATTTTTCATGGGAAGATTGCGGGGTTCTCTAAAGTACGTTTATCTCGAAAACAGTTGCTTCTAGAGACCTAAATGACGTATACATTTTTGACGCAGCGGGAATTATGGTAACTTCTTTTTTAGTAATTAGGTTAATAAACTAAGCTTAAAAAAAGGTTATGCCATCTAAAACAAGTGGGGTAGGCCGTAGCTGTTGTTTGTACCGCCATGTCTTTTAGTAAAGAAATTATTACGAAAAAAACGGAAACAAAATTAAAAGTTTGACACCCTGTATCTTAGTTATTATCAACTTTGTGATAAGGCAACTTTAGGTTAATTGCATTATTTCGACCTAAGGAATCAGCTGTTGCTCTGTGTCCTATTACTTCTGGGACACCCTGTATATATAAATAGGGGATTCGCTTTTAAAACCTAGGTTTTCCCTGGGGGGAATTAACTTCTTTTTGCAAATTATAAAATAAAATGGAAAATCCTAGCTACGCCAGTGGCGAAGATGCAATATGTAAAACATAATAAACGAACTTTTTAAGGCTTCTACTATTGGAAAGACTACTACAATAAGATTCCTTTTGATGCCTTTGAAGCAGGGCTGGATGTCAACAAAGAAAAAATTTACATAGGCCAAGTATTTATAAAAACTGATCCTTACCAAGGTATTTATCCAACAAGTATTACTATGGGAAAAGATGTTTACGCTCCTGTATATGGCTCTAAAAAAGCTGATAATTTTGTTCAGGTAAGAGTATACCCAATACCAAGACACCAGCGCTATGTTAATAATAAAGTTGAATACCGGGTGCCCACAAAATTACTTTCCTTCCGCCATTTTTTAATTTCTTTGTTGATTTTAACGAAACTTGGTAGGGTTGTTGTCCCGGTAAAAGGTAATTTTTGTGAACATTTAATGGCTAAAAATTTAGATTTTTAAATGGGAGACCCTATATATTTTTTGTTTTTTTGGATTCTACAGATCGGTTTTATCCAAATTTTATTTTTAAATTAAATTTTAATTTTTTTATCTAAAGTGCCATTAAATTTTTCCCCGAATAAATTCCCCCTATTTACCTTTCTTTTAGAAAAATACAAACTTACTTTACTTTTAAAAATTTTTTGATGAGGGTTTTAAACTTCATTATTGGGACTTCGACCCCGACAATTCAGAAATCCCCAACGAACCCCGGGTAAGTTCTTGCTGCAGGTGGTCGGGAAAAGGGGAGAGCTGGCAAATGATTTTCTAGAAAAAAATCGAAACCAAAATAACAAAACAAACAAAGTTAAGATAATTTGCAAAAAAACAAAATTAAAATATTACATTTTTTCTGTTTTTTTAGATTTTTGTCCACAACTTTTTTCTAAGGCAAGATAGGTATAATCATTGCTTTAGAGAAAAGAAAGCTGATGTCAAAAGCTTTAAATTGAGCGTAAAATTTGATAAAGATATGATTTTTTGAATTTTACCCTATTAATTTTTGCCGATTTTTCTTTTATATCTAATTAGATTTTACATCACGCCTAACTAATTTAACTACTGAAGTAAGTATTATTAATGGAAAAGTGTAGTAGACGTCGTATTATATGCATTTAAATGTTTGTATATTCAAATGCATAAAAGTTATTTTTATAGCGTTATTGCATATGCAAACTTGCAAATGCATATAATTTAATGTCTACTGATTTTTTTTTACTTTTTATAAACAAAAAGTATTTTTATTAAAAAAAAGTTTTTTAATGACGTTATTTTAATAATAGAACACAGGTCATTAACCTTATTTTTAAATACAGCAATAAAGAGGACTTAAAATAATCCACTTTAATGGGGTTAGAAGTCTACGAAAAATGGCATATTGCTTGTAAATGTTTAAAAGGCTTTAGGCAAATTGTGGTTACAGAAAATATTGTATTAAATATCACATTTGTTATAAAGAGTGTGTAAGAGAAAGTTGCGAAAATGCAAGCGATCCCAAAATATCTGAGAATATAAAAGAAGAAGATGAAATAGTTTTTGCTCTTGGTATCCAATAGTTTTTAAGTTATTTTTATAAACTCTTATTACCTATTTTTATAAACTCTTATTACCTTTTTAATTAAACATCGCACTTTTGTTTTTGTTAATATATAGCTACAGTGATTACTTAAAATAAAAATATTTACTAATAATACAAAAAACGAAAATTTTTTATGGTACATTTTTAAATTATATTTTATTAGTACAATTACGTTATAAACATTATTTGTATAATAAAAAAATTGTTTTATAAAATATATAATAAAAAGAAAAGTAGGCAAAAATTGATAAAATGTTGTAACATTTAAAAAATCATACCTCTGTAAAATTTCAATTAAAATACTTCTAACTAAGCTTATTTTAATAGTTTGAACGTCAGCTTTCTATTCTCAATTTAATGCCTTTGCCTATCTTGTTTGAGAAAAATGTTTTGGACAGAAACCTAAAACATAAAATAATTAGGTTGCATTTGCATTTATTTTACAATAAAAAAGGTTTTTTAACTTAAGACGATATAATTACAAAAAAAATGTTATTATCTGCAAAAAAGGTTTTCATACATTTTTACTAAAAATGCATATATTTCGTGATAATTTGGATAATTGGATTTAATTTAATAGCACACCTATTTTTATAAACTCTTATTACCTTTTTAATTAAACATCGCACTTTTGTTTTTGTTAATATATAGCTAATGATTATTAAAAAAAAAAATATTTACTAATAATACAAAAACTAAAATTTTTTATGGTACATTTTTAAATTATATTTTATTAGTACAATTACGTTATAAACATTATTTGTATATTAAAAAATTGTTTTATAAAAAATATAATAAAAAGAAAAGTAGGCAAAAATTGATAAAATGTTGTAACATTTAGAAAATCAGACCTCTGTAAAATTTCAATTAAAATACTTCTAACTACGCTTATTTTAATAGTTTGAACGTCAGCTTTCTATTCTCAATTTAATGCCTTTGCCTATCTTGTTTGAGAAAAATGTTTTGGACAGAAACCTAAAACATAAAATAATTAGGTTGCATTTGCATTTATTTTACAATAAAAAAGGTTTTTTAACTTAAGACGATATAATTACATACATTTTTACTAAAAATGCATATATTTCGAGATAATTTGGATAATTGGATTTAATTTAATAGCACTTTGTAATTGTTTTATCTTTAGGCACCCAAGAACCCGAAAAAACAGTCATAATATTGCTCTTACAAATTTGTTCCTTATTACGCCTTATTTTTTCTTCTGGTTAGTAGCCTAAGGTTTCATCCATGATGTAAAGAAACAAAGTTTGAGCAATAGCATAACCAAAATAAGACACGTCCTAAAACCTCCATAAATAAAGCCAGACACTATCCCTATTAAAGACCTTATCTTATAATGCATCTGCGCAAACTTAAATATCAAAATAAGGCTGGCATTAATAGTGCCTGACCTTATTTAGCTGTGCCATATTTCTCTAAAGATGACAATTAGGTTTACTGCCAATCTGAGGTATTCTTAAAGGTATCGCCCACAAGCTTAAATGACTTTTTATTTTATACGTCAAACCTCGATAACATAAAAACCTCGCAACTTAAAAAAAATGTGTTTCCTTCCCTTCAAAGCAGAAAACCTCCGTTACTTAAAGTTCAAAACCTCTGTAACTTAAAGATAGAATTTTATCATTGGTCCTTGATGACTTAAAGTAGTACCCTTGGTGACCTCGATAACTTAAAGTATTTATTAGTGATTTATCGAAAGTAGGTATACAAACAATGTTTTTCTTGAAACTTTATTGCTTTGAACTTTAGTCTTTTACTATAGTCCAGTAAATGAAGGAACAAAGCTGTAAATAACTCTGTACAGTTTTTCCCTTGTGGCGCTATTTCTAGGTCTTCGGGGATGCTTTCGAGCGAAAAAAAGTTTATCAACATTAACAGGTGGGAAAGGGCTGAAAATGGCCTCTCAAGGCCCGAAAAATGGGTTTTCCGCTAATATCTGCCAAAATATGCGAATTCAAGAATTTTTGTTTACACAAAAAATAAAAATTGCCTTGTAATCCACAAAAATGGTTTTCATTTTTTTTTCAAAAAATCGATAGTTTTCGAGATAAAGGGCCTCAAAAGTCCCCTCATTTCAGCTGCCGCTCTACCGCTAGAATGCCGCTATCTTCATGGATTCACTTATAAGCGGGCGGACAAATTGTTTCATTACTCGGGCAATAATGTACATTTTTTAGATTATTTAAAGTTCATCGGGATGGGAAAACCCGTACCTAACATTGCTATGAGTTTGGGTTCATTCTGATTTTTCTAGAATATTAAAAAAAGCGGTCAAAGTTTTTTTCACAATATTTTGAGAGTAACTCATTAATTTATTGATATTTAAAAAAAATGGTTTGTTATTAACATTTCTTTTCTATAATGAGACCTTAGCAAGTGTTTAATGATCCCAGAAAATTTCCTTCACCGTCTTTCTTGCATTTTGATAAAAAAATGTTTTGCCCATCTGCATTTTTTAGCCGTTTCCAGAGTTCTAGAAAATCTGTAGAATAAACGCGTATCAAAAACTCATCATCTATTGAAATAATTTTCAATGCACATCATATGAAAGCTTAGAGTGTCTAGTTTCTAAATGTGCTTTTTTCTTTTTAATAAAGTTGAATGATTTTTCAAAAATCAGGGAAATTTATTACACCAGTGACTCGCGGACTTACAACTAACCACATCTATCCAGTGTGGAATGTTATGGATTTTTTGGCGGTCGTTTTTTCAAAAAATATTGGTGTTGCGAAAAAAATAATAAAACCATTTTTGTAGATTTTAAGGTAATCTTTATTTTTTGTCTGAACAAAAATTCTCCAATTCCCATAATTTGGCAGATATTCGAGGAAAACTAATTTTAGGGACTTTGGGGGGCCATTTTCAGCGGGTTTCCACGTCGGAATCGTGATAAACTTTTTCTCGCTCGAAAGCATCCGCGAAGACCTAAGAATTGCGCCACAGCTTTGAGTACTTTCAGGTCTTCAGTTACTAGGCTACTAAAATAGCTCTTTAATACACGTAAAAAATTGAAAGATAATAAAGAAAACGAGAAATGAAACGAAAATTAAATACGCTAACATATTCTCCAACTAAACCTCGTTAAGTAAACTTTTGAATTTTTTAAATCTCGCTAACTTCAACTCTCGATAAGTAAAAAACTCGATAACTGAAAATGTTTAACCTTTCCGATGAGCTTTAGCTTATCGAGGTTTTACGTAATAGTTTTGATAGTTTTGCTGATATACGTTCTTAAGTTACCTTCCATCTTCAGTATTTGAAATAAATATTTTTAACATCACGAATCAATAAAATTGATTTTCTTTTTAGATTCTTTGCAGTGATGATCCTGAAAATTTTGAATGGGTGCCAGCAAATGCAACGCATCTCCATCTTATTAACACTAGCAATGAAATAGTTCGTGGAGGAGTTGAAGCCAATGCATGGCTTAATATTGGTCGGTTAAGATACCAAGGAGGACAGGTCATTGGAAAAGTTTTGTCAAGCTTTGTTGGAAACGCAGATTTGTGGTTTGTGCATAATAAAGATGAAATTAAGGCTCTTTCTTATGAAGTGTTAACGTATAATGATATAGCGAGTAAAATTACCGCTAGAGTATCAAAACCGTGATTTACATAATTTTAGTTATGTATTCCTATTTGAGCTTATGGTTGTGAATATACAGAAAGGTGTACAAAAAAATACCAAAAATTATATTCTTTAATATTTTAAAAAGGTTTGTTGTTAAAAATAAATTAAAAAAGTTATATATTATGTATTTTATTTTTCCCTACAAGTGAAGTGACTAGTTTTTTGTAGTTTTTTTTATCTAATAATTCACCATCAAGTGTTTTTTTAAGTCTGAATATTTTCTTTAGCACTTTGGTGAGTGAGTAAGTAAAGTAGCACTACAAAGCCAAGTCTTTAGCTTTGTTTATGTTTTTGTCTTTTCTTAGCATTATGTATTAAATATCATTCATGTAAATCCTATATTAAGTCATGTATATCACAAATACATAAAAAAAAGAAACATAACAACTAATATTTAATTAGTTTGTTTAGTTTTGGTTAATTAGGGTACGATTTTCACCAAATTTAAAGATTTACTTTTTTCCTTTGCGCAACAACTTGCTGTGGGGGACCTGTTACTTTTTTATATTTTGTGACTTTTGCTACGAGAACAGCCAATATTATGTCTCCCTCAACGACTTGAAATAGCACACACACATACTTCGATGAAAAGATTTTAACAGGCAGAAGCTTTTATGAAGGAATTCATGAAAGTGGCATAATAAAAAAGTTTGTAAATGAAATCTAAGTTAGTATATTTGATATAAAATATACATACAATTTGTAATAAATTATTCGTTTTTTTTAATAGGCTAACAATGCGTCCCTCACTACTTTTTATGACAATAGGCTCCTTGCATAAAGTTTGTGTTAATTTAAACTAGGTTAAATATATTTCTTTGTCTATTTAAAAACCAATCAGCTGCTAAATATCTTTTCTTGAAAAAAATAGTTTTCGTGACAACACAGAGCTCGTCGCCTGGTCATGGAGAAATTCAATATTGCTTTTTAATTAGGTTTTGTATTCATTTAGATCTGGTTTGGTGCATTTTCTTTTCCAACAACGTATTATCATAATGTATAAAATGGCTTAAGAGTCCATTCGCGCCGCGAAAATTGGATCCAATTTGGGGTTCGGGGCATAATGTTTTTCTCAAAAACGGTATAAGTTATCGATAATTTTTATGCCAACACTTTAATCAAGGCTTCTGCTGTTTTTTAAATTTGGATTTAGTTTTTAATATTTCCTTGAGTGAAAGTCACCCTAAAATCGGTTATGTTTAGATACTATTTTCTCTTAACACGACTCATATTTCGAAAATCCGTTACAGCAGAGGCATAGACTATTTCCTTACCTATAAAATGGTGTATAATTTATGTCATTTAAGTGAAAAATAGTTACCGAAAACCGTTATTTCCTGTAGGCTTGCAATCGGAAACAACATCGCATCGATACACCGAATTTGGAAGAACCTAAATAAAATATAATATATTTAATGCGGCTGTACGAAAATTGTGGCAGTGGGAGTTTGTTAGTCTCCGCCCAACGTCTCCGCGTCCTCTCGCCCGACCCCTAAGGTTTAGCGTAAATGCACTCTTAAGAAGAATATTTAAAAGGCCAGTCTAATAAGCTACCAGAGGTAAGTGCACTAAGGGTGGCATAAAAGGCAAAAATTAAAAAAAATGATATGTTTATTATATAAAGGAATAAGGGCTGTTAAGTACAGGGTGTCCCATTTTCAACACTTTATAGGGTATCTTCGTAATTGTTAGTGTTATCATAATTTCCAAATTTGAAAATTTTCTCTATCTTAAGATACGAGGAAAAATTAAAAAAAAATGTTAATGGACCCATTATTTTCTTACTTAAAAGAAATACCAAGAAATATTTTTTTCAAAAGTTTTTAAATTGAATATTGAATAATCTGCCGTTTTCAGAGTAGGTATACGAGGTCAGGTAAAAAACATAACCTCATTTTTTCAAATGGAACACCCTATATATTTTTATTTAGAAAGATATCGTATTAAATTCTCTTTTTTATGAATATAAGACACTAATATTTAAGCTTTATTACTTTAAACCACAGTAGGCTATGAAACAAAAGCTAATATCCTAGAAACAAAACTATGCTGACATTGTCGCTAAAAGGCATAACAGAATATATTTTAACATACAATTAGGTAAAAATGAAATTTAAGTTGCAAAATAATCACAATTAGGATGTCAACATAGTTTCGTTAGTAGGATATTAGCTTTTGTTTTATAGCCTACTGTGGTTTAAAGTTATCAGGTTTAAACAAATCCCATAGATAACCGGTATCATTCATGATGTGTTATATGTTTTAAAAGAGAATTTAATTTGCCATTGTTTTAAATAAAAATATACAGGGTGTTCCATTTAAAAAAATGAGGTTGGGTCCGATAATTTTTTTACCCAATTCCGTATACTTATTGCGAAAACGGCAGATTATTCAATAATTATTAGGGACCGGACATCGATAAAAAACCATTACAATTTCGAGCTTAAAATGATAAAGATTACACCAAATAAAAATGCAATAAATACTTTAACTTTCTTTAGTAGTTTTGGTTTTTATTTTGTTATTTTTATTCGGTGCGATTTTTTGTAGAATAATACAAAAGACCTGGCAATAGCAAAAAATTTAGTAGAGTTTTTGCACCACCAAAGATTAAACCATAATATGCTTTTATAAATAAAATAAAATAAATTTAATTTAAAATAGACTTTTTGTCTACATATAAACTTAACAAATATTTGATTTAACCTCTATTAGGGTTCATATTTATGCAATTAACCCCACAAACATAGTTTTGTTGGTTAAATGCAAATCTCCTAGTGCAGTACGAAAACTCTTCTAGCCTGTTTGTTGTGAACTCGTAAAAATCAGTTCCGTTACATAGGGTAGGTAACTCATATTAATTGAAATAAAATATACTTTGTACTGATTTCTACTATATTTGAAACTATGAAAAATATATTTATTTTTTTTCGACTAAACATGTAGCGACTAAATGGTAGCTTTTTCAAGACTAACTTAATTTAAAAATTTTAAACTAGGTACACAAATTATTGTTTATCAGGTCTGAGTGTTATGTTATAGGTAGGTATAATAAAATTGAGTATGGTCCAATTCTATAGGTAGCAAAATAAGATTTTACAACAATTGTAATTAAATCATTAAAGTGTTATAATATATTTAAATTTAACAATGGCGAATTATTTAGGTCTAATTGACAATTTAATAGAGTGTCGGTATTTTTACAATTGTTTATTTTAAGGGACTCCAGAAGATTCTATTTATGGTCTTGTTTTCTAGTGATATTATGAAATTTTGATCATATTATGATTTTGCTCCATTGAATAATTGCGTAGTAAGAATCGGTTTTCTTTTAATATAACTGGTTTGATGTTTTTATTTTTTTGGAAAAATTTTTACCTGAATGACCTATGTAAGTTTTGGACAGTCTTTACAAATTAATTGGTAAACTACCGATTTATTGTTGTCCTATTAAAATTTGTTGTTTTGTATGAATTTCACACATCGGTGGTTTACCAATTAATTTGTAAAGACTGTTTAAAACCCTTATAGGTCAGTCAGGTGAACATCGCACAAGTTATACTAAAAGAAAAACCTATTTTATGCTAATTATTTAATAAAACAAAACCTAATTTTGATCAAAATTTTAAAAATTTATTCAGAAAACAAAGGCTGAAATTGAATTTACTGGAGTCTCTTGAAATAAACAAACTAAAAATATCGACACTATAAAATTGTCAATTAGACAAAAAATTCTCATTGTTAAATTTAAATGTTATATAACACTTTAAATATTTAATTGCAGTACTGTAAAATCTTAGTTTTTACCTGTAGTATTAGACCACACCCCTTATAAATTTTACTATACTTACCTATAGCATAATATCAAGAACTGATAAACCATAATTTGTACCCAGTTAAACTTTTAAATTTATTTAGTCTTGAAAAAACATATGTTACGTGATTTTATTTTCCGTTAAATTATCTCATATTTGTGCTAAAATAATTTTTTTGTATTTAAATAAGTCATGTACGGGCCAAGAAATAATGAGTCCAAGTAAAAAAGGTGTTTGGTGCAGAATTTGTAATTCTGAATTTATCTTACAAAACCACATCAGATTGAACGACATGTTAAATGTCGACAACATTTAGAAAAGATGCAAAGTTTTCCGGGAACATCGAAATCAACAGAGTCAGAACATGTATCAAACGCAGAATTCTGCATGGATTTGTGTGAAGCCTTTATTGCAGCTGATATTCCTCTTTATAAAATAAATCATAGGACTATAAGGACATTTTTGGAAAAACACTGCCACACAAAAGTACCGGACGAATCAACTCTGCGTAAAAACTATGTTGATAAGGTCTATTTGAAAACTATGGACAAAATACGACACAATCTGAAGGAAAGAAGTTATGGTTTAGTGTTGATGAAACCACTGATATAAAGGGGAAGATACGTTGCTAACATTATAGTTGGACCTTTAAGTAATCACGAACCGGAAAACTCATATTTAATTAACAGTAAATTTCTTTCTAAAACCAATAGTGAGAGAATAACAGAGTCTGTAGTAGAAAGTATTACTTCACTATTGTCAGCCACTAGTATTCAGGAAAGTGTTGTTTTGTTTCTTTCGGATAGTGCTGCATATATGCTAAAAGCAGGACGTCAGTTAAAAGAACATTTTCCCAAATTGCTTCATTTGACATGTTTAGCTCATGCCCTACATTGAATATGCGAAATGATACGTAACTTTTATCCACTTTTCACTTTAGTTAGCGAAGTAAAAAAAGTTTTCCTTTAAATCACCCTGGCGTATTACGACATTTAAAGATATGTGTCCTAATGTCGCATTACCGCCACAACCTGTTATTACGAGGTGGGGAACATGGTTATCAGCAGTTTCATATTATCATATAAATTACAATGTGGTAAAAATGTTATTGGCAGTTTACAAGATGATTCTTTAAGTGTGAAAAAAAGTAAAGAAGTCATAAATGCACGAAATGTTGAATCTGATTTAAAATTTATTATTGAAAATTTTGGATATCTTCCGGATGTGATTTAACAGTTAGAAAAACAAAATACTCCCCTAGTGACTTCATTTATTGTATTTCAAAGCACTATAGACAATCTTAAATGTGTTCCTAATGAAATTGGTGAAAAATTAAGATTGTATATACCAAAAATCTTGGAAAGAAATTAAGGATTTTTAGAAATAAAAAATATTTTTGAGGCACTACAAAATAAAAAAATAACTTGTACAATCATTTTCGTTTTGCTCCAGTTAAAAGCTGTGATGTCGAAAGGAGCTTTTTTAGACTTAGACATATTTTAAATTATAAAAGAACCAATTTTACCGAAACCAACTTTGAAAAGACATTAGTTATATTAAATAATGCAAATAAATTGTAAAATACTCCTGTTATGTTTTTATTTCACAGTTTTTTAAATTTATTTATATTTGATATCTCCTTAATACGCACGCCTATGAATTTACCAGACATAAAAAATGGTAAGGGAACAAGCTCGTTCCGAAATCCGGGCCCTAATAATTATTATAAGGAAATTTTTGTTTAAAGCATTTTTCTTTATCTTCTTTAACTTAAAAAATATAGGGTATGCTGAAATTGAAATTGTTTAGATTTTCCTCTGAATCTCTTAAGCGAGCGAAAATTTTTAAATTTCGATTTTACCATTCTAGGTTTGACCCAAAAAAAAACACATGACGCCTAAATTACTTTTTTGACAGCTCTAATAATTACGGAAATACCATATTAAAGTGCGCTAAAATGGAACATCCTGTACTCTACAATCTCGATAAATTTTAATAATTAGCTCAGTTATAAAATTTCGTTTTAAAAAAATATGTGGCAGAAGTATTACTTAGGGGCCATCCATAAATTACGTCACACCTTAAGTGGGTAGAGGATTGTATCATTGTGTAACAAGGGGTATGAGAGGGTCATCAGCTTTGTGACGTCACATGTAAAAATTAAAATTAATAAAATGCAAAACTTATATGTAGACGAAAACCGTAAGAATTGTAGTAACTCTTTCTATATGCTTATTATTTATATATGTTTTGATTATTTTTAAAATGTGTGACGTCACACTAGGGAGGGGGGGAGGAAGTCTCACAAATGTGACGAGTTGTGACGGGGTTGGAGGGGGGGTCAAAAAATCATGAAATTCGTGTGACGTAATTTATGGATGGCCCCTTAGGTGTAACTGGACAGTCTTGGACTTTTGGGACACACTGTATGATGGCTTTGTAAAGACTCTACTTAGATGGTTATTGAAAGGACATACATATACGCTTCCCAACCTCTGTGTTCACACGTCGTTGTCCTGGTTGGGCCCAGTAGAATCTTTTGGAACATGCGCTAGAGTTGCTGGCTATCGGCAACTCTTTTGGCTAGCCTATGGAACGGGATCCGAAGCTAAGATGAACACAAGGCTTAACTTAAAATGTTAGCATACCGTGCTGATGAGTGAATGACATCCTGTGCCTTAAGGCTCTATTACCACCGCCATTTTTGGTTATTTTTATGTCAAATGCAATTAGTTTAAATATTTCCAACTAATATCGAATTTCAATTATTTATTTTTTTTTGCGTAAATCTTTAAATTTTCAATAATTCAACAAAAAAGGTTGGAATGTGGCTGCCTGGATATCAGGCGGTGTTGCCGTTAAAACAAAACTATTTGATAATCCGCGAAAATTTTGTTTTTAATTTAAATTGTATTTTGTAGATAGCGTCGCGGTGTTATCATAAATATGGTTTTTTTTTTTCCCCTTTAAATTTTTTTTCCCACCCCGAGGACTCCGGTCCAAATACTATATCGTGGGGCGCCTTCAGGGAAATGGGTTGTTTTTAATACAAGTTTAAAAAGTGGTTATGATAAACGAAATTGGCTGGAAGTAATTCCAAAATTTCCCCGACATTCGGGGAAAACCCGGAACAGGTTCGGGGGTTTTGGAAAGGACAGTAAAATGATGCATATGTGACAAACCTCTGGTCGTTCTCGGGGTTCAATTTAGGACAATAGCAGCTGTAGAACAGGGATAATTCCACCAACCGCTCGTTGATGAGTAAGGATCAAAGGCTTGATGCGAGCATCGGGTTGCCGATAAGTCGATCCGTTGGATCGCATCAAATAAGGTTTGAAGGCGGGGCCGCCCCCCCAAATGTGGAAACTATATTTGAGGTTGGGCCTTATTTGCGAAACAGAGGTATACAAAATATGTAAGGAAAAAGTATTTTTGAGCTCTAAAGAGAAAACCCATTTTTTAAGCCGAAGTGACTACAGAAGAAATTTGCATATGCCCGCTAAGATCCTGCTCAAAAAAATGCCTAACAGTTTGAATCCTTATTGTTAGAAAATTGTTAAAATTTACCAATTTATTTTTAATTATGCTACATTTTATAGATTGTAAAGTAATAGTTTTAGTTCTGTCATTTCCCTCCGTAGTTTCTTGTGCTCAAGCTGACAATTCTAGTCATACTGTTGGCTTTGGTTTAAAAAGGACCTTGTTAGGGTTTGAATGTAATGACTTAAAAAAATGGTGGATTAATATTATAATTATGCTTTTTAAATTTTATTAAAATATAAGGTACTAAAAAGGAGTAAAAAACTAAATACCCCCTATTTTAATACAAAATATGTAAATATATTTGTCATATTTTTTTTTGTAAAATGATTTACATAAATCAATTATAAAATTAAATTGGCCTTTACAGTGATACCACTGAATTCCACAATCAAAATTATCACATTTCAGCATCGGACGTCCATCATCTGGTTTTTATTTACGGTATTGGGACGAGAAGAATAGAAATATGGAGGCAACATGAGAACCAAACTTCTCCCAACCAGTTTTAAGGCAGTGGCACTTGATACACTTCCATCATTTAAAATTTTGATCCATACTTTAAATGGCTTTTCCGGGGAGTTTTCTGGGAGTGCCCAGCCTGAAACAAAGACCCTAATATTATTTTAACGGAAAATGAAAATTTCATTTGTATTTAAATTCCACTATATTTGAAACTTTAAAAAAATTTCTTTATGCGGCTAACACGGTAGCTTTTTGACTAACAAAATTTCAGATATTTTCCAAAGACTAGGTATACAAAAGGTTTTTAGTTCTTTTGGAAAGGTTTTAATTTTTTGGGGGTGGTCTAATTTTTGGTAATAAAGATTTTACAGTTTTTAAATTAAAAATTGAAGTGTTATAATACATTTAAATTTAACAATGGGGAATTATTTAGGTCTAAAATTTAATAGAGTATCGGTATTTTTAAGTTTGTTTATTTCAAGTGATTCCAGTAGATTCAATTTACGGCCTTTTTTTTTTTGTATGAAGTATTTTGAAATTTTTTTTCAAAATTATGATTTTGTTCTTTTTAAATTGATTAAGGGAATCGGTTTTTTTTTTTGTATAACTTTTTTAATGTTCTTTTATTCTTTTTGGAAAAATTTCCGACTGGCCTTTTAAGTTTTTTTGGCAATCTTTACACGTTAATTGGTAAACTCCCGATTTTTGTGATTGGGGTTTCTAATTTAATTTTTTTTTTTTTTTTAATTTACCCGTGGAATTTATAGTTTTGAATGCTACATTAATATTTAATTTTTTTTGAAATTTTTGGAATATTTTCGCTTACTTTTTTCCCAAAATATGTTATAAGTTTAAAAATTTTTTTTTGTTTTTTAGGTACTGGGTAAATTAGGTTAATAGCTTTTTTTTTCAGTTTTTTTTTAGGGTTTTTTTATTATCTGTGAGGTGTAAAAATTTTTTAAAAGCAATTTGTTTAATTATATTAAGTTCTTTTTTAAAATTAATTTCGTTTAAAGGGGGTGATATTAATCTATGTATCATACTGTGAAAAAATGCAAAAAATTTTGTTGTATAGGATGACAAGAAGAAATTTATTTATAATTGTGTCAGTATGGGTAGGCTTATGAAAGATTGAAAAAAAAAAATTACCTAATTTTAATATTACTATATTTAAAAAAAGCAAATTACATGAATGTTTCAAAAAAATTTACAATAATTACTTATAAAAAAAAAGGCATTCAAAAAAGATAATTTTTTCCCAAAAATAAAATTTTTGGGAAAAAATTTTTAAAAACAATTTTGGGGGGAAAAACAGAAAAAGATTAGTGAAGTTAGGTTTTTTTTAAAATTTGCCCT
>JAHBCN010007580.1:10000-42863 GCA_019359885.1 Listronotus oregonensis | reverse complement strand
AAATTTGTATTTATTTTTAACAATTTTTAATTTTTTTACCCTAAAGAAAGAATTTAATATGACAATAAAAATACCAAAAAACGCTTTGTGAATAAAATATTACTAAAATATATATAAAAATAGTAAAATAAGAGAAAATTTTAATTTTCCCTTATTATTTTTTTTCCCAGATTTCTATAACACTTGCTAAAACCACCGCAGGTCTGAATATTTAGGTGCCCAAAACAATAAGGGACCAGGCAATTTTTTTTCCCCGAATTCCCTTTCTGCTAAGAACGGATTTTTTGAAGTAAATTAAGGCTCCCCTTTTACTTGCAGATTAAGTTTATTGAAAACATTTGGACAGTAAAAAAGATTAACATTTATGTTGTGTAGGGATTTGCAAATAAAAAACTATGGCACAGGAAAGAAGTAAGTTATTTTTTTAAATGTTTATGTGTTAATTTTTTTTTATGATAATAAAATTAAAAAGGTTTTAAATTGGGATTTGTATTTTTAATTTTATTTTCCCTTCGAATACTCAACGAAATCTTGGGTCTAATTGGTGACTTTGTAAATATTTCAAGGATTGGGTAAGTTTTTAAATACCAACTTAAATAATTAAAGAAATTAAAAGAAAAGTTCTCTGCAAGCAACAGATTTTATAGTTTAGATACTCTAAATTAAGAACCAGACACAGTAAAAAGTTCGGTGTTTCCAGATGGATTGTCAGAAAAAATATAAGAGTAACACTTTGTATTGTTTTGTAAGGTGCTAAAAGGGAAATAAATATATCTGTTTAATTTTTTTTAGAATTGTAAAAATTTTCAAGGGGAAATAGGTCCCCTACGGCTTGTCAGTGAGCAAGTGTTATGATAAGAGTGTCATAAGATGAACTTTTTTTTTTGATAAAGACTGTTAAATGTCTTAAAAAAGCCATTTCAAAGAGATGGCAAACCTTTATTTTTGTTTTTTTACAAAAGTCTTACTAAAATTAAGCGAATTATGGCCAAAATAAAGTTGATCTCTTTTTTTTTTATGAAAAAAATGTGAAAACCACCCCCTAATTACCACCCTAATTGAAAATATTCTTTCACACTTTACACTTCACTTTATTTTTGTATTCGTAATATGCTTAGGGAGTTTGACCGGTTTAAAGTGCATATTTTTGAAAAAAATTGAGCTTAACGTGAAAGAGACATTTTTGTAATTTTGAAATAAATAGCCTTTTCTTTAAAATATCTCAAAAACCCTTAATGAGACGTAAAAAAAAACAAAACGAAAATTTTTGGTTAAGAAAAACCTACAATTTTGTATTCTACAAAATTTTACGCATCATTAAGGGTATTTGGGTTATTTTGAAGAAAAGGCTATTTTTTTCAAAATTAAAAAAAATGTCTCTTTCACTTTAAGCTTAAATTTTTTTAAAAATACGCCCTTTAAACCAGTCATAAAAAACCCTAAGCATATTACAAATACATAAAAACAGTAAATTGTAAGGTGGCAAAGATTATTTTCAATTGGGGTGGTAATTAGAGGATGATTTTCACATTTTTTTTATCCAAAAAAAATAGAGATCAACCTTATTTTGGCCATAACTCGCTTAATTTTAGCGCTAAAGACTTTTATAAAAAATAAAAATAAAGGTCTTTTCAAGTACTTCAAAAAAGGTATTATGAGCTTTTCCCGAAAAATGTATCGTTTTTTGGTTATATTACGTTGAAAATTTAATGTCTGCATTTGACGAATAAGAACCAACTTTCAACAGGCTATAACTCCGTTTGTATTGGGTATATGGACATCATAAGTTTACCATTCTTGTTGTTTTTTTATAAGCTACATTTTTGGTAGGAATGATATTTTTGATAAAATGCTTACTTTTCGAGTTATTTGCAAAAAACCGTCTGAAAACGTGTTTTTTTTTGGTTGAAAAATTGACATTTTTAATTGCGAATAACTCGAAAAGTAATGCCTTTCGAAAAAAACTTTATTAAACTAAAGTTGCTTAGAATTAGTCAATCTATCCACTTCCGTACTTATTTTTGATAAAAAATTCCACCCCGAGAAGGGGTGGCATTCACCCCCAGGGAAAATGCGGCAATTTTTGAGGGCTAAACATTTTTATAGAGCATATTAACTATTAAGTTCAATAGTTTATTTTAAATTTTATACACAGTCGCTGGGTTCCGAGGTTTTAACATTTTTTGGGCTAAGGTGACTCTGCTATTAGATAAATATTTAAAAAATGACACGCTTGACAAGAAAGTAGTTCTGGTTGTCCTTTTTATACATTTTTTGCTTAAAAATGTTCCTTGCCTTAAATTAATTTCGAAAGCCACAAAGGCAACCCTTAAGTAAAGCAGAGCAGCTGTCGCAAACGTAGGGTTGTTTTCTACCGAAATTGTGTATTATTAATGAGGTATATAAGTTGTTTGCCAATCTGTATTAGTTTTTGTATAATATGTGTGATAGGGTGAGAAAATTAATGAAGAAAACTAATTCTATAAATCAATATAATATAATATACAGCTTTAAAGTTTTGCTGTTTCTTTATATCTCATTTTTTGATTCGTTTTCTTAGAACAAGGGTGTTAAAAGAAAAATATAATTTCTCTAATCGTTTATAACAGTAAACTTAAAGATACATTTTTAAATATATAGTTTTTTAAATGGACCAATCAGTGGCAAAGGAACTAAACTGGGTATACTATTTGTTACCCAAACTTTTTTTAACCAGATTTTTACAAAATAACAATTTGATTAATTTTTGTAAATGTATGTAACTTGTATATATACCTTTTAAAGATTTTATAGTTAATTTCAAGTCAGAAGAAATTTTAACGCATTTCTAGGTGTCTTAAAAAGAGTACTGTCAAAATTAGAAGTAAGAACATAAAATCTATCTGTTAAAATTTTTGCCATTTAATAATATTTAAACAATTGTTTTGACACACAGTGTCATTCTTAAAATATAATCAATAACATATCTAACAGACTTCGCAAAGGTACAGTTAATTTTACTTATAACAATTTATTATCTTACGGTGTTACTTTTAAGAAAAAAAAAAGATTTTAAAATTACCTATACGGTTTTAATACATTTAAAAACCAAAAAACCATTCGAATTTAAATGATCATTTAATTATCCAATTTTTTATGTTTGCTTATTTTGTGCTTTCCTAAAGCTGTAATCTTACTGACTTATGTTCTTAAGGTACAATTTAACAGTCATTAGCTTTTTTCGCGTTCCGTTTTACGAACTATTCTTGAAGTATCCGAAAACGGCCAGAACTGTATCCGCGGTAGCTCAATACTTAGAATCATTTTCTCACAGTTCCGGGATTATCGAACATTTAAAAATCTCGAACGCATTCTAAAAAATTTCATATTCTACACTTGACAGCTTATTTCTATATTTTGTGGTTTTTGACATACGACGGATGACTTGGTGACTTAATGTTAATCATATGGTATACAGAAGTTTTAACGTTAGTGAGATGGATGGAAAAGTAACCTATAACGTCTACCAATGTAACATTTTTCCAGTCAATATTTTTATTAAACTGGTCTATAATTTGATCTGCAGAATCACTTAATTTGGTGTAAATCCACGGTAAGCGTTATTAAAAAATTAGTTCTTTTAACGGTTATAATTAATAAAGCATTGAGTAACGTGGCATATTTTAATGAGTTCCTATTTCTGCTAAAATATATTTAATACGCATTTTAATAATTACCATCATCCTACTCTTAACAAACAACAAACATATTAAGAGCAAAGTTTTTCTCTGGATGCATTACATTTAAGCTAATGTCTCTCTGAAACTTGAAACAACCTTCTGGTTGCAAAATTTATTTTCTTTAAAATTAAAAGAGTTTTGGTAATCCTAGCAGACATAAAAGTCCAACCTTAATTCCAACGAAACACATATTGCTTTAATCAGAGGTTTTGCCTTTCAGTGGTAAATTGACGAAAGCTCTAAAGATGTCTGCGGTATTATCATTTTTAGTTAAAGAGTAAAAGCTTGAGAATGTAAGCGTTTCATAGTTAAACCACCAATTTTATGTTTATAACTATGGTAAAATAAAGACAATAAAATTAATTTTGTTTTATGAAACTGAAAAATTTTTGACTTTGGTGCCGTTACGTGAAAATAACCTAAATAAAATATATAGCCACACAAAAAAAACTTGGGCATACTTTTTATGAGACATATTTTCCGTAGTACTTTTACGTTCTGATCATGAATCCGCTGTCAAAATTCTGCCATCACTTAATTAGTTAAAACTGGTAAAAAGTATTAAAAGTTAATGAAAATATACTGGAAAAAACTGGATTTTTTAAGATTTTACTTTACGTTTTTATGTAAAATGATCTGCTGAATCCAAATCCACGACGAGAATTAAGGTAGCACCTAAAGTTTTTTTAACCATTAAAAAAACGAACTAGAAATCACTATTTTTAAAATCTTTACGGCTCTTGCCCAAATTTTGTATAGGGGTGCTATTTTGGGTTGCAGATTACTAGTGATGAGCGAGACCGTCTTGGTCTTGCGGTCTTGGTCTTGGTCTTGCAGCAAGACCAAGACCGAGACCAAGACCAAGACCGACCATTTCGCTGCAAGACCAAGACCAAGACCAGGGTATGCAAGACCAAGACCAAACCAGGCAAAACAAGCAAGACCAAGACCAAGACCGAGGAGTGCAAACTACGCAGACAAGACCAAGACCGAGTGCAAGACTACGCAAAAGACACGCAAGACTCTTGCACTTTTGCAACTTTAAAAAAAATTAAATAATATTCAATTTTTATATTCAATATACAGAGGTATAATATAAATGTGGCGAGAACTGCCAAAAAGGCAAATATTTAATAAGTAATAGGTTTCTTTAATAAAATAATAATTAAATGAATCACTTTGTTATTTTACACAGTTTTTTAACAACGATAATGAGTAAATTCAATATCATGTTTCAAAAATAATAGGATTGTGACTCAATGGTCCGACAAAGCACGATATTTCCGAAACCGTTTACGACAGAGAAAAGCTAAGGGTACAAAAGTTATAGAAGCTGAAAATACCTTTCATATTTCTAAATTTTTTTTTCTAAATAAGCTATCTAGTGATGCCACTTACAGGGTGAATAAAAATTTTCTAAATCCAGTAAAACATTATTTTTGTTCCACACTGTAAAAAGTGGCACCATTAGATTGTTTCTTAAAACTAAGATATAAATGTAAAAGAGATGAATTAATAATATTTTTCATGTCATATAGGAATAATTTTTATACAAAAGGATTTTCAATATTACTTCCGGTTTTGACGAAAAAGGCAAAACAATGCTAAAAGAATAATAACGACGTCATTTTTGTCAAAACCAAAAATTATATTTAAAAACCATCTACGTTGACATTGTTTCTATATGACAGTTTAAGAATTTTACAGCATCATATACAGGGTGGTGATTTTTTTAAATGGATTTTTGTCATAAATTTTTTATTTTGGGTTAAAAGCTAAAAATAAGGGAGTTTTCTTGAGTGGCAGTGGATTCTTCGGAAAATTCTGAAATAGAAAAACATTTCACATTTTACCGCCTTTTTTTTCTATAATTTTGGTATATTTAGTTTTTCACCATCATGAACGGTTTGGAGATATTGAGCTTTGTCACACTATTGATCCACCTTGTATATGCAGAATGTTTATAAAGTATTTGTACAAATTTTGTACGGCAAATGTTTGACTAATTTAAAAATAAAAAGTTCATGAACTGAAAAGACTTCCGAATAACTTTTTTTTTAATCAGAAACCAATGTTTACATATTAGAATTATTTTCACTGAAATTTCACATCTGGTTGAAATTAAAAGTTTCTTTTTTCTGCTCACACAGTACATAGTTCTGTATTTCTTTTAATTTTATATGCTATTTTAAAGAAAATTTAAATATTTCTTTTTGCTAAAATGTTTCTATGGGTCACTAAAAGTATAAAAACAGGTTGTGTCTCAATTCAACTAAAAATGGAGCATAAATAAATAAACCCCCACATTTAAAATATGCTTTTTAATCAAATAATTCAAACCTACGTGTAAGGTTAAAATTGGTATATTTTATAATTTTAATGCAAAAAATATAGTCTCTATCTTTACTTATTTTTAAGTATTAAAAAAATATATTTTATTTAAGATAACTTGTTTAAATTATTACTACCAAAAAAAAAGCAAGACCACCAAGACTCTTGCAGCAGGACCAAGACCAAGACCAAGACCGGGTAGTGTAAGACCAAGACCAAGACCTTCCTTTGGCTTGCAAGACCAAGACCAAGACCAGGCTTGCAAGACCAAGACTAGCCCGGTCTTGGTCTTGGTCTTGCTTTGCTCATCACTACAGATTACAAATCTAAAGTCAAATTCTTAAAATTTAAGATGGCAAATTCAATATGACTGTGTTTTTTTTAGTGTTCTTACAAATTTTTCGGAGAGTCGTTTTTATTTTATTTTTTGCCCTTTAATCGCATTTCTTTTAAGTGACCAACAATGGTACGCCACCATCGATACCAAGGAAGATGGGATGACCATATGTTGGCGGATTACTGTTGGTCACTTAAAAGAGAGACGATTAGAAAGCGAAAAAAACGGAAAACGATTTGACAGAAAATCTGTAAAAAGATTATTAAAAAAAAGAACAAGATACAGTAAAGGGAAGGTAGCAGCTAAAACGAGACACAGAGAAAGTATGTTAGCGAAATGCCGGAAAAGCATCTAGTCAAATAACAGATTAATGGAATAGAAATTAAAGCGTTTTTAGAATCCGACTTCAAATTTAACATGGGTGATTCTAAAAATAACCTTTTGCAAAATTTGGCTTAGGTCCAATGATTTTTAAAAATCGCGTTAGTCAAATTAGATCCGCGAGCTTAAATTGTAAAGATCACATATCAGATTCGTGATCAGTGACCCAACGAACCTCCTTATATTTGTCTTGAATCCGTTGGTTCTCGAAAAATGTATTCGCCATCTGGAAAAACACAACCGTCATTTTGAATCCACCACTTTGAATTTTTGGAATCTGACTTCAGATTCCTAATCAATTTGGTAGATACAGTCATTATTTGAAACATTGTTGTCTGGTCTCGTCTTGGTAAGAAGAATTCTTAGAGTAGTTTGGGATTTAAAACCTTTTCCGAAGTTCCTTTAATATATAGAATTGTCATAAATATTTTGTCATGTGAAGTCTCGTTAAAGTTAGAGTTTTTTTCTTTTTTTAATATTTCTTTGGAAAAGGTCCGCAGAATCGCATATAAGGATAATATTAAAATGGCATTTAAATCCCAAACTACTCTAAGAAGCATTCTTACTAAGACGAGACCAGACGTCTTAGTAAGAATGTAAGAACAATGTTTTAAATAATAACTGTATCTACCAAGCAGCCCTGAAGACCATCAGTTCTCCAAAAGTAAATTCCAAACTAGTAGGGGACTGTATACAGGCCCTGGAAAAGTCGGCTTGGCAAACAAACTTACGGTAGCCTGGGTACCAGGCCAGGAGGGCCACCCGGGTAACGAAGAGGCCGACGACCTAGCTAAAAAAGGATTAGCCATGGAAATGATAGGCCCGGAGCCATTCTGTGAAATCTCGGCAGGTCTCTTTAAAGCATCCATTAAGAGTTGGGTAGACAGAGAGTTTCAAAGCTGGTGAGTACAAACACCAGGACAACGACAGGCAAAGCAGTTCATTAGGACCTGCTCGGCCCAAGTTTACTTCGGACCTACTGAGCCACAGTCGTAAGGTCGTTAGGAAAACGGTAGGTCAACTAACAGGACATTGTAAACTCAACAAGCACCTGGAAAGAATAAGCCAGGTGGAGGGCCTGTGTAGTACCACTGTGAAGCACTATATAGGCTTAGGTTTACTAGGCTTGGTGAGGAAAAGCAAAAACCGGCGAGATATATGGAGTGGCCAGTGTCTAGACTCCGAAGTCTAGTTAAGAAGACGGGCCTGGACAAGGTACTCTAAAGAATGATATGAGAAACCACAATAAATCTGGAAAGGTGGCAGTGGTAGAGGTCATTTTGGCCATCTCCGCTCAAATAGTCTAATCTAATCTAATCAACTAAATTCCCTGTGAATGTTGTAAAGTATACATCGGGGAAACGAAAAGAATACTGGAAGTTAGAGTTAAAGAACACAAAACACATACGAAACGAGGTGAAATGTCGAAGTTAGGAATTGCCGAACACGCTTGGTCAAAACAACAGCGCATACAATGGTCGAAAGCAAAAACTGGAAGAAAAGAAAATTTAAAGAAGCTGTAATAATTGTAAATAACCTAAATGCATTTAGCAACAGTAGTATCGATATTCCGAATATTTGGTAGCCGTTGCTGAGCTGTAAAAAGTCGGTCAAGCTTCGGTGAACAAGGGATAGTATATAGGTCGTAGCTTTTAAAAATAGTTTTTAGTTAACATTTGAAAACGGTTGGAGATACATCAGCAACCGAAACGTTGTGTAACAATTAACGAATTAAGACAATGAAAGTTCAAGATTTTAGTGTCATTTATATTTTAAATTATTGTGCTTAAGTTTACTTTTTTAAATAAAGTAATTATATTCCCTTAATAACTACATTATTGTCATATTTCTATCAAATTTTATTTGAATTTAATTGCGACAAAAGCATTTTTTACCTCTTCACATATTTGCGAAAATACACGATAATAATTTTTAACTTTACACTATACGTTTAAAGCTATTTATTACAGAAAATGTTCTAAGTAGGCCGTTATAGTAAAATTAGGCTCGATTGTTTGGGGAGAATTAAGCTTTGTTCACAATTAAAATAACTTTCCTGTGAGAATTTGTTTCTGGGTCGGGTTAATGAAAATAATTAGCATAACTTATGCCTCTAGTAATTCTATAAGTTTTTAGGCTTTGTATACAGTGCGACTCTCTAACGTGAAATACATTTAATCAATAAAAAATGTTCAGATCCTGTCATGAGTACTTTTTTTTATAAAGAAAAGATTTATACAGTGTTCCAAATTTCAGATATGAGATTATCAATGATTTTTTTTATTTGGACTTTTTAAGAAAGTATTTTTAAAGTGCATATTAAGTTATACATAGGTAACCTTCCAATTTCAAATTTTTCTTTTGTGTTGTTTGCAAGATATTTAATAACAAAATTTACTTTAAAACTAAACCATTTTTAATTCACATAAATTATATTTATTTAATACAGGCTAAAACGTTGGGTCAAGGCGTTTCTGACCCTCGCGAATCCATATGATGTCAAATTTCGGAATTCCAAAAACATAATTTATTCATGATACACCCTGTATATTTAAAATTTAAGAAAAAACTGTACAGCTTTATAGAAAATCGACTAAGAAAAAATTTTATAGTCTTTATTATATCTCACAAGCATCAATATTTTGGAATTGTTATCCTGTGACGACTAGTAGTCGAGGCAATGAAGCACTCAACCTCGGAATTTTTTGCCCTAAGACGGATTGAAATGCGGTTTTTTGAATTTGCTTCCAATTTTTTTTTTGTGTAAAAAATGTACCTACTTTCTGACTAATACAAACTGCAAATTGCATTGCTGCAGCCAAAAATGCATTTAAAAAATGCATTTTTTGAGACGGCTTTTGGAAGATTTAATAACTTTGTAAATATGAGTCAGAACTGGCCCAAATCAAGCACTTGGCGGTTTTCGAGATCGCTGATCACGATTATCATGTTCAAATTAACCATTTTTGACCTGGAGCTCAGGAACGCCGATGAACATCATCTCCGTGGGACTCTTCCAAAATTCACGCGGCAAAGGAGAGAAACTTGGCGCCCGGGGGTTTTTTGGGTCGCTGAATTCAAATGTGGCATGAGCAAACACCCCCCGGACACCTGGTGCTGCGGAACTTAGATGTGGACGTCATCCCGGTAAATATTGTAGGAGCGTTTTTGACCTAAAATTCGGATTCAGCGCCCCTTAAAACCCCCCATAACGATTTTTGGTTCGTCCTTTTCGATTGTGTAATGAAAACCCTCGGAGATGAGGCCCGCTTCCAGGTTCCTGTGCACCAGGTGTCCATGGAGTGTTTGCCGATGCCATTTTAGAATTCAGCGCCCCAAAAAAACTCCTTCCCCTCGTGAATTTTGGGAGAATCCCACGGAGACGACGTCATCGGCGTTTCTGAGCTCCAGCTCGGCTGTAGGTCAATTTAAATCGTGATCAGCGACCTCGAAAACTCCCGAGAACCCGATTTTGGCCAGTCCTGACTTATATTTACAAAGTTATTAAAGCTTCCAAAAGTCGTCCTAAAAAAATGTATTTTTTGAATGCATTTTTGGCTGCAGCAATGCATTTTGCGGTTTGTAAGTGTAAGTCAAAAAGTAAGTACATTATTTACAAAAAATTTTTGGAAGCGAATGCAAAAAAACACATTTCGATCCGTCTTAGTGCAAAAAATTCCGAACTTTTGGCCTTTTTAGTGCTTCATTGCCTCGACTATAGTTAGGATACCGATATCAAAAATTTTAAGTTTTTTATATCTTTGGACAGGCCACGAAAGCTGAGGCCTAAGTACTAAGGTACCCTGGGTGTCTTAAGTGTGGTGAGAGGAACTTTGTTGACACAAGACTTAAATAGTTGGAAATTTGGAGAACGGAAAGCTTCTGCGGGTAGCAGATTCCAGTCTGTACACTCTGGGGATAACGGAATGAAGAAAGAAGGAAGTTCGGGGCATCTCTAGTTGAACTGTAAAAGGATGCATAGAAGTTGCACTACGCGTTGCTCTGTTGGGAGCTCCCAGAGGAGGAATTATACTAGCCAACTCCTCTGAGCAGAAGCTGTGAAAATACCTATAGAAGAGCGACGGATCCCCCACAGCTCAACGGTGGGCAAGAGGAGAAAGCTTTCTGTAAGCGTGGGATCATTAATAAGACGAACAGCTTTTCTTTGAGTGGAGTCCAGAATGCTAAGTGTTGTAGGAGACGCCATTCCCCAGACATGAAAACAATATTCTAAAGAGGGTCTGATTTGGGATACATACAGAGTATACAGTTTAGAAGAGAAATACTTTCTCGCTCGAAAGAGGAATTCAAGCTTTGTTGAAGCTCCTGAGGCTATGTAATGTGTTTGTGCCAGTTGAGGTTATTCTCAAAAGTAACGCCGACAAGATTAAATGACTTTTGTTCTGCAGAACTTGGCCGCTCATATGTAACTAATGAGCACTGGCAGACTTTTTTCGTGACTGCGAACAAGACTGTTTTTTGAAGGCATTAAACTGAACAAGATTTTTAGCGCCTCAATCCAAGATTTTTTGAGGTCTTGTGAGAGAGACATCGCATTGACCTACGCTTGGTTTTTAAATCAGGTTTATTGAATGGCTTGAGAAATTGAATGTTAGAGTGAAGGGTACTATCGTCAGAAACTATAAAAATGGGATTAATTGTTAAAAAGAAGATTGTTAATGTGTAGAAGAAACAAAGTGGGTGCCAGTACTGAGCCCTGAGGCACCCCAGCATTAATTTGGTAGAAGCTGGAAGAATGACCATCTACAATAACTAATATACGTCGATTAGAGAGGAAACTGGAGAGCCAAGAGCAAAACTTAGGTGGAAGACCGTAAAAAGGAAGTTTGTTAAGAAGCCCATTACCTGATCGAAAGCTTTGGATATGTCAAGGGCAACGATCTGTTCTCAAAAACACAAACTTAAATTTAATGGCACTCTGAATTATTTTTCATATTTGGGCTCTTAGAAATGTCAATCAATTACCAAATTTATAATACGAATTTGTTCCCTATTACCCTTTTTATTTCGTTATAGTCAGTACCCTAGAGGTCACAGTTTAATGTTTGATTTATAAAGGACACTACTTCTAATCAGATTTCAGACAAAATTTGTTTATTGATCAGTAAGACAAGGTATATTTTTCCTTTTTAATATTAGAGAATACGAGTTTAAGTATGGATTTTTCTAGTAAAAATTTTACATTTTTTCTGATTTTAGGGGTTGCGTTATGCCTAATAATTACTGTTTTTTCTCTAAATAAATAATATAGAAACTATTTTGTTAAACCTTAGCTTTTCCTTAAAAATATTTTAAAACTTAAAGTTTTTCGAACATAATGCAATCTTTTCACTACCAACGTAAACAACAATTTATTGGATTAATACGGGGATACACTTTCATACTGCTTGAGCTAAAAACTGTAAAAAGCAGACGAATGCTTAACTTACGAAAAAGGCGAAAGCCATGTTTAAAGCAATATGTGCTTTATTGGGATTAAGGGTGAATTTTTATGTTACACGGGATTACTAGAATTCTTTTAATTTTAAGAAAATAAATTTTTGAAGCGAAAGGTCATTTAAAAGTTTTAAAAATAAATTGGCTTAAAAGTAATGCGGCGAGGGAAAAAGTTTTTTTTTTAATCTTGGGACAGTCCACGAAGGCTTATGCCTAAGTACTAACGTACCGTGGGTGTCTTAAGTGTAGTGAGAGGGAGTTTGTTCACACGGGACTTAAATATTTGGAGATTGGAAGAAGAAGGAAAAATGAAGGAACGAAGAAAGCGGGAAGTTTGTGGCTTCCCTAACTGAACTGTAAAAGGATGCCTAAAAGTTCCACTACGTATTGCTCTGTTGGGAGCCGCCAGAGAAGAAAATATACTGGCCAATTCCTCTGAGCAGAAGCCATGAAAATACCTATAGAATAGTGACAGATCCCCTACAGCCCGACGTTGGGCAAGAAGAGGAAGCCTTTCTGTGAGCGTTGGAGCATTAATAAAACGTACGGCTCTTCTTTGAATGCAGTCCAGAATGCTAAGTGTTGTAGGGGACGCCATTCCCCAGACATGAGAACAATATTCTAAAGAGGGTCTGATTTGGGATAGGTACAGAGTGTACAGATTGGAAGAAGAGAAATATTTTCTGGTTCGGAAGAGGAATCCAAGCTTTTTTGAAGCTGCCGAGGCTATGGATGAAATGTGTTTGTGCCAGTTGATGTTATTCTCAAAAGTAACGCCGAGAAGATTAAACGACTCTTTGTTCCGCAGAACTTGGCCGCTCATATGTAACAGCGAACATGACTGTGTTTTTGAGGCATTAAACTGAACAAGATTTTGGGCGCCCCAATCCAAGATAAGTTTGAGGTCTTGTGAAAGAGATATCTGCATTGACCTGCGCTTGTTTTCTAAGTCAGAATTACATGGTGGCTTAAGAAATTGAATTCTAGAATGGAGGGTACTATCGTTAGCAAAACTATGAATGGGATTGATTGTGGAAGAGAGAAGATAGTTAATGTGTAGAAGAAACAGCGTGGGTGCCAGCACTGAGCCCTGGGGCACCCCAGCATTAATTTGGTAGAAGCTGGAGAAATGACCATCTACACTAACTGATATACGTCGATTAGAAAGGAAACTGGAAAGCCAAGAGCGAAGCTGAGGTGGAAGACCGTAAGAAGGAAGTTTGTTAAGAAGGCCATCATGCCAGACCTGATTGAAAGCTTTGGATATGTCAAGAGCAACGATCTGGGATTCACCAAGAAACTCAAGGGACTTATTCCAGTTCTGGAGACAAAGGAAAGAAGATCAGCTGTGGATCTACTGTGATGGAATCCATATTGTCTATCACTGTAAGATCTTATGTTTTTCCAGATACTTTAAGATTTGGGAATTAATGAATTTTTCCATTACTTTGCAAACAACTGAAAGAAGAGATATAGGTCTATAGTTAGAATGAGAGTTTTGGATCCTTTTTTGGGAAAAGGTTGCACACGCGCAGCTTTCCAACTCTCCGGAAAATGCCCGTGTCGTAAGAGATTCGAAAGAGGCGAGTTAGGATGGGTGCAAGCTCGGGAGCACATTTTTTTTAAAACGATTGCTGGTATGCCATCCAGCCCAGACGATTTTTAGTATTAAAAGAAGAAAGAATACGCTTGATCTGTTTGAAGGAAGGAATTAAAAAGGAGAGATGCAACGAAGAATGGGGCGCAGCAAATTGTTTGGTAAATAGTTCGGCTTTTCCTTTGGAGGTCGATTTCTTTAGAGATTAGGGGTGAAAAAGAATTTGTGCAAAAGTTTTGACTTATATTTTTGGCAAAGGACCAAAAAGCTTTACTGCCATTTGAGCAAGAGAGAACTTTATCTTTTATCCGATTGTTAAAACGGTCTTTTGCTTCTAAGATCCGATTATACTGATTTTTTGCTTCGATGCTAGCCTGGCGAAAAAAAATGCGAAAGCCATGTTTAAAGCAATATGTGCTTTATTAGGATTAAGGGTGAATTTTTATGTTAGACGAGATTACTACAATTCTTTTAATTTTAAGAGAATAAATTTTTAAAGCAAAAGGTCATTTAAAAGTTTTAAAAATAAATTGGCTTAAAAGTCATGCGGCGAGGGAAAAAGTTTGTTGTTAATGAGTATTTCAGAGTTTACTGAAACATTTTCCGTATTATTTTTTTAGCCAGCTAATTTTTGTTTTAGGTATTAGTTTGAAGGTTTAATTAGTAAAGTTTGTGATATGATAACCTTTTATATTTTATTAAAAATTATAGATATATATTATCCGATTTTAGTTGGAAGTACGAGTACTTGTGCACATCAAAACTTATAATTATTTAATTATGTACTAGGTCGGGCCTATATTGTATTGTAAGAGGAAAAAAAATAGAATCTTGACATTTTAATTCTCACATTTTAAAACAATTTACGCCAGGCATAACTTTCTACGAGTGAATATCAAAAATTTCAAATTTTGGCTCTCCGGAATTAAAAAAAACGTGTTTTTTTTTGTCTTGCGACAGTCCACAAAAGCTAAAAGTACCAATTAAGGTACGATGCCCAACTGCTGTGTTCACACGTCGTCGTCCTGGTTTGGCCCAGTAGGATCTTTTGGAACATGCGCTAGAGTTGCTGTTTATTGGCAACTCTTTTGGCTAGCGTATGGAACGGGATCCAAGGATTAACTCAAGGTGTTAGCATACCGTTGATGATACTGATGACTGAATGACATTCTGTGCCTTAAACAGGTGTCTCCAACGGTGCCTCTGAGACACAGGGCGACCTCTCAGAGTATTTAGCCTTACTGCGGTAATGCGGGGCTCTGCCGTGGTGGACCGCTTTCATACGAAAAAAGTGACAAAGGTGGCTGACCGAAACGGATAAATCCGTTTCGAGAGGTGCCACTCAAGGTCACAAGCAGACAAAGGTGCGCCGACCGAAACGGGTGAATCCGTTTCGAAAGGTGCCCCTGAAGTCACCGGCGCCTGTTTCACGGGGAAAGGCTAATCCATCCCGAACAAACAGGTGCTTGGGAAGGGATCCCTGAATCCAAACAGAAGGCGGACAGAACCGCATTCATAAGGAAAAGGGTTTCCTGGCTTTAAACAGAAAGCGGATAGGACCGTTTTCATAGGGTAAGGCCGGAGATGCGGCCTCAGAAAGAACATCTGGTTCCTGTAACAAGGACCTGGTAGCTACCCACGTCACTAGACCGGGAGAAGAGGGCATGACGGATCTAATTATCTGCTCGTCATACTCTCCTGGAGACAGGGACACCAGAACACATCAGAACACATTGTGCTCGTGTCCGGTAGCAACACGAGTAAGAGGAGATGTAAGAACTCTCTTCCAAACGGGTATCGGATTCATTAGAAGTCCGATCCTAATGGGAGAAATATAAAAAGGTGTGAGCCACAATAGACCGAGCGGTCAGTGGAGGGCGTAAAAAGTCCACTCACTTTAAACCTAAACCTAAGGTACGATGTGTTTCTTAGGTGAAGTACGGGGTAGTTTATTGACACGAGAGGTAAAAAGAAGATTTAGAGGAAAAGAAAACATTTCTACAGGCAGTAGTTTCCAGGACGTAGACACTTACAGCTTATCCAATTGGACTGTAAAGGGATGCATAAAAATTGAACTTCTTCTTACTTTACTTGAGGCCGCTAGCGGAGGAATAATACTGGCAAATTCCTTGGAATAGAAGCCGTAAATATACTTCTAAACAAGCGACACACAGCTTGTCAAGCGCAAAAGAAAAATATTTTATTTTGGGAATGGGATCATTATTAAGACGAACGGCTCTTCTATAGATTGACTCAAGATGCAAAGGGTTTTGGGAGATACCAGTCCTCAGTCATGGAAATAATACACCCAATTTATACAGATTAGATGAGGAGAAATACATTCTGGCTCGAAAGGGAATCCTGGGCTGTGGATATATTATTATTATGCTTGTGCTAATTCAAATTGTTATTAAAGGTAACGCCCACAAGGCTAAATAAATCTATATTTTGTGGAACTTGGTCGCTTATAAGTAAATGATTAGTTTTGGTAGACTTTTTCGTGACAACTATAAAATTATTTTAAAGGCATTAAACTGGATGAGTTTTTTGATGCCCCAGTACCACCCCTCCCCCCAGTCAATAAGTTGAAGATCGTGTAAATGAGTTACCTACGCTGCGTTACCCTACTTTGTTTCCAAACCAGGCTTTTAAACTGGTGTGTAAAACTAAACACTGCAATAAAGGGTACTATTGTCACCATTACTATGAATTGGGTTAATCGTGAAAGATAGTAGATCGTTAATATGCAATATGACTTGAGTTGTTGCCAGTACTTAGCCTTGAAGTACCACTATATTTGAAAGTGAGGAGGGTGATAAACATTACTGCACCTAGGCCTCAGTAGGCCCCTTATGCTACCTCCTGAAGGGGACTCCTCACTTAGTACGCCGCCCATCCTACTGATTTAAAGTAGGTGACAACGTCGCCGAGGGTAATGAATCTCCTTAAAGTTGGCCAAAGAACGCCAATACTCGCCCAGAATGGATCTTCTCTCGGACGAGTGCAGGGCTAGATTGCCACCGTCTGTTTTGTAACCCCAACAGTAAGAACGCTCGTGATTGGCGAAGGCTTGTAGGCATTCAAAGTTGTACTGTCAGGATAGTTCATAACTCCTGAAATTAGTTAACGATCCCATCGTCTTGTAAACTCCTGATGAGAGTATCTTTTGATCCCTCATCGTAGACATTGTTAGACCCACTTTAAACCTGGGAAAAATTGCCACCATATAAGTGATTTGTTGAATGAACTTCTATGTTGCCCCTCTTTGACCAAACCTCAAAACTTTTGATCATAAAATATTTATGATAAAAGTGAAAATAAGAAAGTGCCTTAGAGTCACATTAAAAAATTTTATTAAAAAAACAGCAGCCCGATAAGTAAAAAAAATACCTGGAAAACTTACGAGCCTGGGGCATTTCCGATCTACTTAATACTAATTATAATTAAAACTTTACCTACTTGAAGCCTTCATCTTCAAGCCATTTTATCTATTTAAATTAAATATAGAACACTCTACGGCACTAAGGTCAGTTTTGCATACACTCTTGATTACTTAATATAATATAAAGAACATTTTCCTCTTTAAAACTTGCAAATAATTAGAAAACTTTAGGAAACGACAAGAACAAACACAAACCGTACACCGCAATAAAAGATGTTTTTATTATACTTACCTGAAAATACTACATTTTCAACTGTGTATAAATTAGTAAATATGACATTTTCAGAACAGCGCATGGAATTTTTCTCGATCCCTCTTTCCGTGCGCTTATACAAAAATCCATCCATGGAAACTGTTCATAACAACGATTTCTTTATTAATGACATATATTATTTTCTGTCAGTGAAATTTATGCCATTTTCAAAAAATGAATTCAGTTTTGGAAAAAAATCCGGATATTCCCTATATTATATTACAACAAGAGGCAGAAGTGAGTGAAGATTTATTACCAGTGAAATCCAGGTTGAGATATGAACATGAATATCACATTTTTACCGAATGGCGGACTCAGAAAAGAATCAAAATTGTGAGTGACGATATTCTCTTAGTTTATTTTTCTGAAAAAGCCAAATCTATGAAGTCATCCACCTTATGGAGTCGATTCTCCATGTTAAAGAGTTGTTTGGCAATAAAAGAAAATACTCACAACCAATATCCAAAAACTATCGTTTTTTTGAAACGACAAGCTGTAGAATATGTACCAAAGAAATCCAAGGTTCTTACATTAGAACAAGTAACCAAATTTTTATGTGAAGCTTAGATGGACAATATCTACTAGCAAAAGTAATTTTAGTGTTTGGCATCTTCGGCGCATGCCGCAGAGATGATTTAATACGTTTGAGTTTAGACGATGTGGAAGATAATGGGCATTTCCTTGTCGTGTTCTTACGAGATGGAAAAACTCACAGGTCAAGAACTTTTACCATTACCAATAAAAATTGCAAATTTAATCCCTGTACACTTTACCGTAAATACTCAGATCTCCGCCCTTAAAATATGGAGAGTAGAAGATTATTTGTTGCATACCGACACCAAAAATTTTACGCTCAACATGTTGGTGCCATACTATCAGTGGTATTCCAATACTTGTTGCAAAATACTTAAAACTAAAAAATCACGAAGAATATACCGGACATGGGCTAAGGCGTTCTTCGGCTACCATGTTGGTAAAAAGCGGCGGTGATTTGCTCACTTTTAAAAGACACGGAGGATGGCTTCTTCAATAAGAAGGATATATAGAGGAGTACATACAAAGAAAAATTGAAGTATTCCAAAAGTTTTTTAGGCCTTGCAACTTGGAAACTACAAAATCTGTAACAGTCAATCAAGAGAACCAAAACATACACGAACACTCCTCTTCAACATCTATAGTTTAACTAAAAGAAATATAAAAGGGATTGAGCTTCAACAATAACACGAATTGTACAATAAATATAACCATTAATCATAACGGTTCCGTTAATTTTCTTAGATTTAATTAGCTTGTAATTTTTTTTTGTTAATTTGTTTTACTGTTTTAAAAATAAAAATAAATAATCGCAATTTCCTTAAATCATTTTTTGCGATGTTTTTTGTTTATGCTGTTTTCAGGTACCTAAGTATAATAAAAAATATCGTTCATTAAACGTCCAGAAATGATTTTTCCGTTCTTCACGAGAATTTGTCACGCGCGCACGGAAAAATCGTCATTTCCCTACTGGTAATGAAATATACTATTCTTGTCTTCTGTCACAAAAGTCTTCGGCTCAGCACGAAAGACGTTCGGCTTAGCACGAAAGATGTTCGGCTAAGCGGGAAATTTGATTTGGTCTGCTTGCCATTAAAATTCCTTCATAATAAATGTATTGTTAATAGGTCTTTATTTCTGGTTGACTTTTTAATTGAATTTAGATGTTGGCACAATATAACCAGCAACTACCTGTGCTTTACCAACAATGCCAATATGAAAAATGTTTATTGCCAGCAAACAGTATTTGCTTGTAAATTAAATTATTCCTGTTTAATGTAGGATTCGTTCGATTTTTTCATAGATTTTCAAAAACAAAGTGTTGTTAATTATTTGAAAACAATAAAACAGTATTTTACGTCCAAAAATAATCTATGTCGCCAGAAACCTTGGCCACAAATAAGCATATCCAGCTAAATGCAAACCCAAATTGAAAAGAATCGTAAACTTGTTCATAAAGCATGAGTAGTGCTGCATATACCATAAGATAAGGTCTCACATTTATTTTTATATCCAGGTTTTTATGGGCAACCATAACTTAACATTCTAACACTTTTATGTTTAGGGTAATCCTAAAAGTGGGACATTTTTGGGTTTAGTATTATTTAAAAGAAGTTGAAATGAAATTAAATAAAAGCAAAAAAAAGGTATAAATAAATTTCATTTAAACAATGCCGTACCAAGCGCAACAATATCGTGTTAGAATTTTTTAGGTATCAAAAATAAGATCAAAATAACTTTAAAAAGCAATACATAAATTATAAATTAATACACTATTAATAAAAAAAAAAACAAATACAAAAAAATGTATAATATGTGGTGCTTTTCATTATTTTTAAATAATACGACAATTATTTGAATTTCCAAAATTTACTACTAGAGACTTACAGCAAAAAAAAATGAATGCATGCAAACTTAAACATTTTTTTGGTTATTTTTAAATTACTTCTTAAAAATAAATATATGATAAAGTCACCTTATACATTGGTAAAAACAAATAAACTTTGCATCACATGTGAGGAAATTCTAATGGCAATTTAAGTTTTGTCGAATAAACTACTTTAAAAAAAATGTGTCTGGAATAAAGCATTGTTAAAAATAAGAAATTTTATGCAGGTTGCGTTCAGTCTTAGTTTGTAATACTGGTGCAATTTACAAAAAATGAGCCCGACAGGGGAAACCGTCGCGCGTACAATCCCGAAGCAACGGTCGCAGATTAACATTACTCTCCATAAATGAGGAATATATTTACGTATTCATGTTTTTTAGATTGAGCCATTTTTGCGATTTAACAATGATGTTAAATTAAAATAACCCTCGTCTCGTCCGGTAAAAGCAATGCGACTGAGTCAAAATGCGTTATTAACAAGACAAAAAACAAACGTAAATAAGAATTAAATTATCTTTTTATGCCCAGGCCCGCACTAGACACACTTTCTAATAAATTTATGTAGCTTTGTTATTTTTGGGAATTAATGAAAAAGTTGCTTAGTTTAACAAGTTATAAACAGGGTCTTTGATTATATTTACGTGGCTTCTGAGGCCTTTATTTTTGAAAACAGCAAAAAATGTTTTATATAAAAATTGTAGGATGTTTTTCATATTATCTTTTGAAAATTATCAGTAAAAAAATATCGCAATAAAAAATGGAAAAATATAGGTAACTTCAACTTTTTTAAATGAAACACCCTGTATATTATGCGCTACAACAACTTTTTTTCTGATTATATATATATATATATATATATATATATATATATATATATAACTATATATATATATATATATATATATATATATATATATATATATATATAAACATATATATATACATTGATGATTTTGATAAACCTTTTGAGATTTTTGTAAAATTATTAATAAATAACAAAAAAGTTTTATATTACTATCAAAGCCATGGAAACAATATAATTGTTATGTTGCCGAATTTGGTGAGGGTTTTCTCTGGACCAATAATGTTTATTTTTTGATTAAACACATGCTAAAGTGAAGAAAGACTTGTCGTGAATAAAATTTTATTTATAAACTTTGGATCCCGCTGCATAAACCTAGCTATGTCCAATGCATACTCAGATCGGTCCTGCATGTTTTGTTCAGAAAGATTCGGAATGGAAATAAATTTATAAGGATAAAATTTGTAAAATTTTAAGGTTAAATGAATTTTATAATCTGTTTTATTAAGTTTAGATGCCGCATCCAAGAATAATATTTCAGAATTTTCTTAAATTATTAAAAGTAGTTAGTCCTAGACCAATAGAAAAAGTATAATTATTATCCTGAAAAAACGAGGATTTCATTTCGTGCTGCATTCCTTTTCTTCATTTTAAAGCTTTTTCGTTCAATAAACTTTCTTGCTATGTATTTAATAGTATCTGTAGCTGTTACCCGTTGTTAAGGATATAATAAGTAATATTCCCTTTGCACTGTCGTCACATTATTATTGTTACCATAAAAAGGACGCATATTAGCGATTTTTTGTTCTTCTGAATAGCCCATCGACAAAAAAGCAATACAAACTTCTTTTAATAGTTAAAATGATATATTTCAACTTTTTACAGTATCAATACGTCAAATTTCTTAAAACATTTTTTTTGTTTTCATAGCTTTTCTTGATCCTTATATGATTTTTTTTCAATTAATTTATATTTTAAGCTTAAATATCTTAAAAATAGTTCATCCAAAAATTATCAATGTATACCTATATATTTGAAATTAAAAAAAAAAAATTATTGTAGCGCATAATATACAGGGTGTTCCATTAAAAAAGTTAATTTTTCCATTTTTTTATTGCGATTTTATGCGAAAATAAAGGCTCCAGAAGCCACGTAAATATAATCAAAGACCCTGTACATAGTTAAAAAAAAGCGTTAACTTAGGTATCACCCTGTATATATTACAAACAGGGTGTTAAATAAGTATGTAACAAAAATTTAACAAACATTTTTTTGAAGTATTTTAAGACAAAAAGTTCTTATAAACATGGGTCCGCAAATTCTTCGTTTTCAAGATACAGGGTGTTAAAATTTAAAAAAAAAAACATTTTTCGTAAATCTCTTAAATACCCAGTACCTAAATTTGTTGTTATTTGGCAGGTGTAAATAACAATAAGGAGCTAATTTAACATTAACTTGATTAAATTTATTAAGTTTACTGGCGTCACGAGCGGGATCTAAACGAATATTTGTAACAAAAAAATTTAGGCCAACGACTTTTGTGCAGTTTTATTACGTTTTTGGGATTAAGCAAATAGAAATACAATTTTTTTGTCTTTTAAATTTATTTCGTATCTTGCTTAGTTTTCGAGAAAAAAAATTAAGTCCACCACACAGGGAATATGGGGATCATTTCTTTAGAAAATTATTATTTTATTTATAATTTTGTATTAACAATTATGTAACAGCAACAACAAAAACTAATAATAATTTTTAATAAAAAAATTTTTTTTTAAAATAAATAAAAAATTTCAAAAGACGTTTTTCCGCACATTCCTTGTGAGGTCCAGGGATATGCAATTAAGTGGACTTTTTTTGCTTGGAAATTAAGCAAGATAGGAAAAAAATTATAAGACAAAAAAGTTGTATTTCTATTTATTACAAAAATTGCCTTTAGAAAAACTTTTTACAAAAAATGTTTTTAATATTTTTAGAAACAACTCCACCCTTGGAATTTTTATACTATATTACCGATAAAGGTAAGTTTTTATAATAATTAAGCTAAAAGTAATATTAAACTCAAATTTCAGATAAAACTATTATTAAAAAATAATAATTTTGCGGATTTTACTGGCCACATTGTAAAGGTTGCTTCATTATTTCGTTAAAACACCATTATTTCGATTTTATTGTCATTGAGTGTCAGCTCATGTGCTGCTGTTAGCTGAAAACAGTCGCAAGGTGATAATGAAACGAGGGTAAAGTGGCACGTTTAGAATATGAACAATACATATGCATATTCTCAGCGTGCTGATGAGATTTGAATGACTAAAAAATTTAAAAGGAAGAACGAAGGCTCTACATCTATAAATTAGGAAACTTGTATAAGTTTTTTTAACCTAGAAAAATGTCTTTTAAGCCTTTTACTAGTACCAGCTACATTTTACACCCTCTAAAGAAAACACGTAGATTTAAAGTCATTTAAAGATCTGAGGGTTGATATAGTGCTACGAAATTTGATTTACTACCAGATAGTTTTACCTTTTCACTTCTGCCATCCAAATTGATATAAGGCTAAGGGCACAACTCAGCCGAGACCCTAAAAATAAGTTTCCATATGGTCAAATTTTTACTAAAACTAAGGCATTTTTTAACTAAGCCAGTATAACATGGCAAAAGTTAAAAAGTAACGAAAAAATAATTAATTTTATCAATTTTATTAACATCGTTGGCTTGAAATATCTCCTTTCGGTCCTTGGAAACTTTAGAAAACAAAAATAATTTTAACAAAATCAAAACGCTTTTCGTCATGTTCTTCATACATTAGGATTGCTTTTCTTCTAATTCTAACGAACAACTTATGAAGAACGAGATAATAATGTATTAGAGTTCAGCATTTTAGTGATTTCGGTAAATTATTTGGATATATTCTAAATGACTTTAGAATAGTAAAAATGTAAATAGTAACTACTTCTGTACTACCTGGAATAATATTAAATACTTTTTAATAAAAATCGGCCCTGTCAAATCAGTTATAATAAAAATAGCAATTATGCAATAGAATACTAAAATGGGAACTTAAATATTTTTGCTTAAGAAAAACAAAAAAGTTTGGAAATTAGTGAATTTTATGAAATAACGTACATAATGACATTCTTAATTCAAAGCTGGACAAAAAATATAGCTAGTAATTAAATAAAACATTATCTTATAATAAATAGTGTTAAAGTAGTATCATTTTATTTAATTTAAACATTTTTTTATTAGGTCATTAGTTCTTTTTTATTTTACAACTTCTACATGAAAAATTGCTAAATAATGTTTCAGAAATCTGCCACATTATATTAAACGAAAACAAACACTATTCATATTTTGAAAACTTTAACCAAATACGTCATGTATAAATGACATATTTACTTGCTAAAACTTTGAGCCATTACATCTAACAATGGGTCTGAGTACAATGCTCGACACTTGTGTAAACCTGAAATAAAAATCAAAAACAGCCGTTTATCTAAAAGGAAACTTTCAGACAGACATTGTCAAGAATTTCTGTTTTTACATGAATAAATAATTAAAAACATTCTTTTACGTAATTTAATGAGAAAACGTTTGAAGGAACAATGGAGACAATTTTAATTTTAACAAGAAAATTTTAGCCTTATTTGTATTAAATAATTTGCTTTAAAACCTTTTTTTATATATATATATATATATATATATATATATATATATATATATATAATATTATATTATAATATAATATACATATAATATACATTATTATTATTATTTTAATATAAATAAAAAATATATAATTATTTATTATTTAATATATATATATATATATATATATATATATATATATTATATATATATATATATATATATATATATATATATGTGGAAAAATAGGAATAAAATTTCCCTACTGTCTTGGTATACACGAAAGAATGTAACTGCGTTTTAAGACAGTTAAAAGCAGACAACCTGTTTCCCTTTGCTGTTCACTATGACACTTTCTTCCTAGACGCGTTTCGTTTCACCCCAATAGGGTTAACGAGTGTTTAGCGAAAAAAAAGAGAAACCAAGTGTCTACTTAAAGAAAAATTTGGGGTTTCCTTGGGGGTGATGTATCAATCTTACTTTACTGCTTTAAACTGTCTTAAAACGGAGTTACATTCTTTTGTATATAACAAGACATTTTCCACATATTTAATTACCCACTCCGGTAAAACCTGATGTCGATTCTGCTAAATGTCATTTCAGTACGGCATCGAAAGTAAGATTGTTACATCTTACTGCAAGGCAACGATGTTTGTCTTTTAAGTAGACACTTGGTTTCTCTATTGTTTGCTAAACACTCGTTACAGCCCTATTGACAAGTTCTGTAAGGCAGGCAGGTCATTTATGAGAAAATGACAGAAAAACGAGAATTTTATGAAAAAATTAGGTATAGTGACCTGTATTACCTCGCCGGTGCGAGTTGCGACTTTGTCGCAATGTACACTTTTGTAGAGCATTCAATTCTTAAGCGAGCAAGACAATAACATAAAATACTGCTAGGTTATAAAAATTAAAAGAAAAGAATCACAATTTACGTGCTTTTTAAATGGAAAATTTTCACACGCTTTGGCCGAGTACTTAATATTTAAGGGCTGAAACATTCAGGAATTTTTTTGTTTTACTTTTTCTATACACACACCCACATTTTTTTTTTTAAATAAAAACTTAAAACCAAACGTTTAAAACAATTTTTTAGGCCTTTACGGCTAATGCCACTATTTACATTGGGTAGTCGTTCTGCATTTGTTTCGTTGTGTGGCATCTGATTACAGTTTTTTCCCGAAAGAGATTTGTTGGGAATATATGTTTTATACCATTTAGTTATTTATACTTATTATTTTTAAATTAAAAAATACCCTGTAAATGCCCTTTTAAACTATGTATCGGTAAAAATACCCCGTGAAAGACATTTAAAATAATGTGTTGTTATTTATTTTATAAGATTCTAATCAATTTTAATTAGATTTTTTTGTGTAAGATTTTTTATTAATGAGGTTTCAATTTTTTTATATTAATTATTTTTAAAAACTATTTCCTCTAATTTGATTCAGTTTTTAAAAATTTTAGTATTTAAAAAATTTAATTGTGACTTTTATTTTCGTAATTAGTTAAAGCGGTATCATTTATTTTTTTATCGTATTTATGACCGTTAAGACGGTTTTCCAGATATGGGGTCGTCCATTAATCGATGTTTTTTAGCAATATTTAAATCCTCTCCTCCCCCGGTAATACGTGGTGATGGTGGTGAGGTTTAAGACGAACCACCCGACCCCCTACCCGAAAGCATGGTATTTTAAATTAATTAAATAGAATATAATTTTTAATTACAGGTAAGTATAATCTAATTCAATTTTAGAAAATTAAGAACCGTGGTAAAAATGAGGAATCGCTAATATATATATATATATATATATATATATATATATATATATATATATATATATATATATATATATATATATATATATATATTTATATATATATATTATATATAATAATATATATATATATATATATTAATATATATATATATATATATATTATATATATTATATATATACAATATATATATATATATATATATTATAAAATTATATATATATATTATATAATATATATATTTATATATATAATATATATATTATATATACATATATATATTATATTATTATACATAATATAATATAATATAAACCATACTGTTAGAGATTTAATGTGGTGTCGCGTTGTTTTACAAACATTATTTTTATTCTTTTAATAAAATAATACTAAATGATTTATGATTTCGTCAATCATTATAAAATAAATATAAAGGTAATTTTGTAAATAAAAGTATTTAGTAACAAATTATTTGCATAATTAAATGAAGTATGACATTCTTTTAATTATTGTCACATTGAATAAACGTTTAAGTTTTTCAAGAGTCAAACATAATTTGTATTGTAACCTAAACTGTTTAACGTCTCTATTAACTTTTCTAAATATTTAAATATTTTTATTTCTGTTTACCATATAATAATCTTTATTTTTTATCTATATATATATATATATATATATATATATATATATATATATATATATATATATATATATATAAAAATTATATATTAAAAAACCCCAAATTTTAAATTTAATTTTTTTTAAAATTATTTTATTTTTTAATAAAATAATATAAATGATTTATTTTCGTAAATCTTATAAAAAATAAAAAGTAATTTTGTAAATAAAATTATTTTTTGCATAATTAAATGAAGTATGACATTCTTTTAATTATTGTCACATTCTATAAACGTTTAAGTTTTTCAAGAATTAAACATAATTTGTATTGTAACCTAAACTTTTTACGTCTCTATTAACCTTCTTCTAATCATTGTCCAAACCTCTTTCTATTTCTGTTTGATCACACAATGCAATCTTTATCTTTTATCTATTATCAGGGCCTACTACTTTGTAGTTTGCACAAAATACATGGAAAATCGGGGCGCAGGCGTTTATATACAGCATCCTAAAGGGCGCTGGATTTTCAGTCAGTTGTGGCACTCTGGGTCGGTTTGTGACGACGGTCTTTCTGGTTTTCGCTATCATCACGTGACGAAGGTTTCTTTCGTAACCTTATAATTGTTAAAAACTTTTTGGACATGACTATAAAAATATTTTTGTTGGTAGTTAACTAAGTATTATTTGTATTAAGTGACAAGTGTTTGAAACTGTTCTTTATGCCTAATTTTGGAGAGGATATTAGAAGTTAAAGGTCAGTACCTAAATAAATAAGAAAAATATAAATATTTTTTTCTTTTTTTTTAACGATCTAATTTACTCTTTTAATATAATCCCTGGAGGATTCACAAAATATTTTTATAAAGAAAGATGTAAATGTTATTGTATTATTTTATTTTTTTTTTAATTTTATACTAAACGGGCTTATAAGTGATATGCTTTAAAAAGTTTATGACGGTATTGCTAATTAAAAAATACTCCAAATCTAACTAGTTATATTTAAAAACAAATTCTTAATTTAACACTAAATAATGTTGATTTTGTGAAATCAATGGCTTTTTAATGAATATTTTTACTTGTACAATGTACCATAATTTTTATAACTTAAACGTTTTTGTTTGCGATTGCAAATATTCACACCAAAGGTTTTTTTAACATGTATATAATTTTTTTAAATAATAAAAGAAAGATTTTTCTATACTCTGACGAATTGACCCCTTGCTAACTTGCAAACCTAACTAAAAGAAATTAAAAAAATTAAAGTAAAATAGTTAAAGTTATTAATGTTTTGGTAACAAATTAGTCACCGTTTTAAAGTATGAAAAAAGTTGAACTATAAAGATTTAGCAAAAATTAGAATTAAAACTAACGAAATTTTAAGATCTGTATATAACTTATAACATGTTAGAAATAATGGATTTATTTTTTGGTAGGTAAACTTATATTATTTAAAGTAAGGTTAATTGATTTTTTGGTGAATATTGTATATATTAAGCAGAGGCATAAAAAATAAAAAAGTTTGTCACAGCAACATTGCTTTGACTTGTACGATAGCATACACAGACACAATATTTTAAATTTTAGTTTGTTATTCTTTTCAGCGGTTGTATTACCAATAATAAATGTATCGTAAACAAAAGTTGCACTTACGAGTTGTAAAAAGTGACGTGTAAGTAATTTAGTATGTATTTGTAATCTAGGTAACCGGTAGTGGGCCAAGCCCGGCACTGGCCTGATGCACGTGGTGTATATATTACACGAAATTATTTATCGTGTCTCTCCCCCTATCATATTTTTTTTATCTTTGTACATAAAGGTATAAAATTAAGTATGTAAATTCACAAATATTCTAATTACAAAAAAGAAAGAAATTATTGCCAAGTAATTTCTGAGAAATTCTATTTTAAATATCACCCATTTTACCCTCGGCTGACGCGACGGTCTGATTGACCGATTCATTGACTCATCAAAATTATGAGGTACTTTTCAAGGAAATAGACACTTGAAATTTGGTGTGTAAGTAGGTTTTAGGATACAAGTAAACAAAAAATTCTGAAAACTGAAATTTTTACTCAGAACGCCCTAAACCAAGGTCGTAATATCGTAGATTTAGGAGTTTTTTTAGAATTTTGCAATTTAATTAAACCTGAGTTTCTGAGGTTAAACTGCCTTAAAATTTAAAATGTTGGTAGGTTTTTATTTACCTAATAAAGAAAATTGCTACATTTTCCCAACTAGGTGTGACATTAAAATGAGAATTTTTTGTACTTTATAATAGGTCTAAAGGTTAGTCCCCACCTATAAAGCAAGATTAACTAAGAAAAAAGCATAAAATTATTTTTTTGATTATTAAACTCAAAAAAAAAAAAAATGAAAAGCACAATTAACCACCAAAAACCTTATGTAAAATGAGGGCCATGTTCATATTTAAAAATCTTGGCCTCTTAAAGTGCTGGGATCTAAATATAAACAAAGTTCGGTCCACAATTTTGTTCCACCCTTTTTGAGATGGCAAGTTTTAATAAAAAAATAACATTCATTGATACCGACAGACCTGCCAATTTAAAAAATAGTGGAACAAAATTGTGAATAGATCTCTGTTTTATTCTCAGTACTTTAAGAGGCCCAGGTTTTTGGATACAAACTTGGCCCTTTTTTACAGAAGTGTTTTTGATGAGATAAAACCCAAACGCCGTTAGCTGTTATAGCTCTTCGTAGATCGTGGAATATATTTTACTTCATTTTTATTAAACATCACTAAAAGCCAATTTTGTTAAATACTCAAAAACCAGTAAAAAATCTGCTTGAAGTATTTTGTCTCTGAAGACATATTAATGGTTCTAGATCTAGACGGTCGCTAAATATTGTAAATATACCTTTGAAAAATTTGTAATTTTTAATAATTTTCAAATACATCTATAGTACTTTATTATTTTTTAATGATTGTATAAGGTAGTTTAAAATAAATAAAAAATAAATCTACTCATTGCTTAATAACTCGAACAAGTATGTGAAGCTCCAATTTAACTATATTTAAATCATGAGGAAACACATTTTTATTTAATTAATAGGATATAAATAATGATGTTTTATTTTATAATATTACTAATTTTAATTTAAAAATATTGAAATACTTAAAAAACAATGCTTTTAATATTTTAGTTGCAGTGTATTTAATACTAATTACGTACAATATTTCAATATCTAGAATTATTGTAAAATAAATTTAAAATATAAAGTTATCATGTACCATTTTATTAGTTAATTATTTTAACCTATTTAATAAAAACAATCCCACTAACTAATCAAATGCAAACCATACACAAAATTTTTATTTTATTTTATTTGAAAACAGTGATGCTTTGTCATTCTTAATTAATTATTTTAATATCAATTCATTATTTTAATGCCAATACGGTTTTAGCTAACGAGAATATTTGTCCATAATATCACAGTATAAGTAAGCTTAAAACTGCAATAAAATCCGGTATTTTTATTAAAAGTTACGTAAAAATTATCTCTTATAAGGTGTTCTACGTTTAACAAAAATTTTGCCTCAGTAATATTATAAGTATTTTTTACACGTAGTGTAGTAATAATATAATAAAAAACTTACACTGTTCTTAACGTTTCTAGATTTATTTGATCTCGTTTGTAGAAAAAACCTAAAAACCACAAATCTATTCTAATTTATTCATTTTAACTAATATAACCCAATCTATATTAATACAAATAAAAAGGAAAACCAAAAACCTAGGTATTTTTTTTAGTACAACTAACAGAAATTGCTTTAAAATTTAAAAATTATTTTTTTGTTATATTAAAATCAAACATCTTTACTATAGAAGTATTGTGTTAATTTAAGAGTCCATTTTCGCCTCGAAAAGTGGATCCAATTTGGGGTTCGGGAATAATGTTTTTCTCAAAAACGGTATAAGTTATCGATAATTTTCAACACTATATGAAAGCTAACACTTAAATCTAGGCTTTTGCTCTAATAGTTTTTTGAATTTGGATTTAGTTTTTAATATTTCCTTGAGTGAAAGTCACCCTAAAATCGGTTATGTTTAGATACTATTTTCTCTCGACTTGACTCACATTTCAAAAATCCGTTATAGCAGAGGCATATTATTTATTTTCTTACCTTTAAAATGGTGAATAATTTAAGTCATTTAAGTGAAAAATAGTTACCGAAAAACGTTATCTCTGTAGGCTTGCAATCGGAACCAACATCGCGTCGATACACCGAATTTGGAAGAACCTAAACAAAATATAATATTTTTAATGCGGCTATACGAAAATTGTGGTAGTGGGAGTTTGTTAGTCTCCGCCCACCCTCTCCGCGTCCTTTCGCCCGACCCCTAAGGTTAACATTATTTGCTGGTATAAACAACATTGTGAATAATAAAGTTATTAAAAAAATAAAATTGTATTATTCTCATAGTTTTAGGTAATTTTTAATTATTTATTTAATTAGGTTTAATATAATTATTAGAAGTACCATAAACCCAAGAAGGCATCATCTGACTGACTACATTAATTAAACAATTTCTTCTTTTTCGGGGCCCTAAATACAATAAATGAATTTCAAAAAATTTAAATTTTGTATAATACAAATACAGTACCATTTATTTTGTTAGACCTTCGTACTTTTTTGCCAAAATAACTTTATTTCAAGAATTATTAAGCATGCTGTTTTCATAACTTTTTTTGGCATCAGGTATATTAAAAAAAATGTTTAATCTGAGGAAAAATCTAAATATTACGCTTTTAAAATGGATATTAAAACTTTGTATTTCTTACTTAGTGTAATTTTCATTTCTGCTGCTTTATGAAATAAATTAAATTCCTTAATTTTCATTTTTACAAGAAAAGTGTATCTGGCAAAAAAGAAGCATTTTATTTATAAAAAACGGTTTAATTAAAATATACATAACAATTTTGAACCTAAAAAATCGGAATACTGCTACCCTCCTAACAGGCTTCTAAAACATTAAATAAATATTACATATGCTAAAAGTATTACCATTTATAAAAAAAATAGTTTTTATTTTTTTTTATTGATAGAAAATTACTTTATAAGTTCTTACTTAGGCGAGATGTAAGGTTATGTAAATGATTAAAAAAATGGAAAAAAAAATATATATATATATATATATATATATAAAAAATATATATATATATATATATATATATATATATATATATATATATATATAAAACAACCAGGGAAAAAAAGGTGTTGAAGAAAAAACTTTTTTTTTTTTGATTTTATCAAAAAATTACTCTTGATAAAATTTTGCTATTTTAAGAGTAACATTTATAGAAACATTTAACATATTTTATGGGGGTGTTAAAAAAATAAAAAAACTTAAAATGGTAAAATTTAAATGCAATTTGAAAAATGGAAATAAGTTACTAAAAAAAGTTGTTAAAAAATTAAAAGGTAGTCTCTCATCCAAAATTTTAAAAAAATCGGCCTATTTTTTTATTTATTTGTAATTAAATTTATTTTAATATCAATTAAATTTAAAAATTCCTTTTGTAAAATTTTTGCTGTTAAGTAAGCATTTAAAGCTGAGTTTGGGTTTTTATAAAACAAATTTAAAAAGCTTTCCCTTCAACACCTCTGACAATAATATTTTAATTTAAATTATTAATTAATATTAAAATAATTTTTATAAAATTAATAAAAAAAATTTTTTTAAAATTATATAAAAATTTTTTTTTAATTTTTCCGTCTTTTTAATTTAAAAAAAAGCCTTTATCTTAAATTTTAAAAATTTAAATTTTTTTCCCGGAAAAAGGGTAATAAAAAAACTTTTTTTTTTAAAAAGGAAAAAAAAAAAAAAAAAAATTTCTTTTTTTCTTTTAAGAAAAAAAATTTTTTGCAAAAAAAAACAAAAAATTTAAATTTCTTAAATAGGGGGAAAAAATTAGAAAAAAAAAATTTAAAATAAAAGTGAATATATTGCTTATTTTTACATTTTTAATTATTACGTTAAAATAATTTTTTTTTAAAAAAATGTACTGGTTTGAAGGTAGTAAAATTTGATATGATGGTATTAAAAGAAATATGA